>CAUYQG010145533.1:0-18890 GCA_963574415.1 Tarsius wallacei
GACCCCTACCTATCACCATACACAAAAATTAACTCTAAATGGATCACAGACCTAAATGTAAAACCTCAAACTAAGAATCTTAGAAAATGCAGGAGACACCCTTATGGAAATTGGAACTGGCAACCAATTCCTGATCAAAACACCAAGTGCCCATGCCATAAGAGATAAGATAGACAAGTGGGACCTCATCAAACTGACAAGTTTCTGCAAAGCAAAAGAAACCATCAAGAGAGTGGGGAGACAGCCCACAGAATAGGAAAAAATATTTGCCAACTGTATATATGACAAAGTCCTAACAACTAGGATCTACAAGGGACTCAAACGCGCCGAAAGGAAAAAAAAAAAAAACAGCTCCATTAAAAAGCGGGCAAAAGACATGAATAGACACTTCTCATAAGAAGATATACAGGCACCCACAGACACATGAAAAAGTGCTCAGCCTCACTCATCATCAGAGAAATACAAATCAAAACCACATTGAGATACCACCTAACCCCAGTAAGAATGGTCATCATAAATAAAACAGACAACAACAGATGCTGGTAAGCATGCGGAGAAAAAGGAACACTTCTACACTGCTGGTGGGAATGCAAATTAGTGCAACCTCTTTGGAAGACAGTGTGGCAATTTCTGAAAGAACTAGAAATTGACCTTCCATATGACCCAGCAATCCCCCATTGGGAATATACCCTGAGGAACTCAAATCATTCTTCCAAAAATATACCTGCACACGCCTGTTTGTTGCAGCCCTATTCACAATAGCAAAAACATGGAACCAGCTATGCTGCTCATCGAAGCTGGACTGGTTAAAAAAAAAAGTGGTACATATACACAATGGAATATTATGCAGCCCTAAAGAAGGACAAACATATGGACTTCACGGCAACTTGGAGGATGGATTTAGAGTCTATCATACTGAATGATCTATCACAGAAACAAAGAACAGAGTACCATATGTTCTCACTCGTAAGCGGACCTTGAACAGTTATTATAATACTAGTAAGAAAGGGACTGGCAGTAGTAGGAAACTGCCAGGGGAGGGGGGTGGGATTGGCAGTTGGGGGAAACTGCCAGGGGAAGAAGGGGCATACCTCCTCAACGAGGGTACCTGAATAATGAACATTCATATTCCTAACCCTGAATTGTACCCTACATCTTTAAAATTTAAAAATAAGGTCCCTTGTAAATCAGGTTCTGGGATAAATAGTGTAGGAGTCTTGCTGGAGGGGAAGGGTGAGAGAAAATAGTAGAAGATGAGATTAGAGGTGTTAGGCTTGAAAACCAGGCCAAGGCATTTTGACTCTGCTTAGCAGGAGGAGTGTATTGTAGGGCTGATTAAAAAAGGAAATGCTTCAGGATGGTTAGTTTTGTAGCCTCACACAGATCAGATAGAGGGATTAGAACTTGCAGTTGCTTCACTGGCGACTGTTAGAAATGGGTGCCTGGAGGGATGGTGTAAAAAGGAAGGACCAGGGGACCATTATTTGCTTACAGAGGATTTCTGCAGAGATTAGGTTATTTCCCAATTATGGAAAAAAAAAAAAAAAAGAGCAGAATTAGTGTTTCCGCAATCTGTTTGCTTAGAAACAAACTGAATAATAATACAAAAATGAGGTTGTCTTAAAATATCTCCTGTGCCTGTAGTTGCTAATGTGAGCAGTCTCCTTTTCTTGCAAAAGACTGAATGGTGGACTTGAACTCCGCCCAGCCTGGAAAGTCACACAAGTCAAGTTAATGGAGTCTGAATTTTTAATTTGATTTTTATAGGGTGTCTTCAATCAATTTAAAAATTATTTCCTGTTGAACCTTCTGCTTTATCTTCTTTAGATAGTACTTTTATGTAGCTTTTAATAGCTGTGGTGCTTCTGAGATAATTGATGACAGAGAGGGATTCTCCCTGAGCCTTGGTTGGGTGGAGTGAATAATCTTGGGATGCTTACTTGTTTTTGATTGACTGCTGGCATTTAAAATTTGCCATATAACTGGGAGGATACATGCTACTATCCATTAATCTACATGTTTTATGAAATGAAAAGCATATTCACCAAATTAGTGCTATGATATGAACTTTAAAAATCGTCCTTTTATTCCTTAAACTCTATTAGACACAATACCACTGATTCTGGAGTAGAGTCCTGTTTTATTGTTTTGTTTAGCTGGGCTCAAATGTTGTGATTTGTGCGTTTGGTTCAATATTCACAGTAGAATGACTTTCCTTTGCCTTGTTTGCATGCCAGTCTTCTTTAAAAGAGAGCGAGTTAATTTAGTTAAATGAGTTTTTTCACTTGTGTGTCCACTGGCATGTTTTATAAACCAGGAATCTCTGTTAGGCTCATTTCTGGATGTTGACACCTATTCAGGGGTAGAAACATTTCATCAGAGAAATTCCACATTGTTTAAGTCGGTAAAATGAGGATAAAAGTTTGTAGGTTTAAGGGAGCAAGCGCCATGTGTTCTAAGCAGGGTCTCTTGTTACAATCTGCTTTTCAAAATCCCATCTCTATGGTTTTGTTGCCGTGGCTGGGCCTTGTGTTTGTTGCTACAGGGTGCTTTTTATTTAACAAGAAAACTTTCTGAAGCAGAACCAAGAGAAAGATCGTAAGGCTCCTCCCACATTGTCCAACAGAATCACCATGCAGGGGACCATGCACCAACGCTTCTTTTTGAATGCACTGCCCATAGCAACCCATAGAAGAAGATATACTTAGAGCTCTGACGGGGGTGGTCACTAGTTCTGTGCTCCTGTAACAATAGGACTTTTAAGGATGCCGGGGCAGAGGGGCCCTGCCATTCCCTTTCATATTCCAAAACTTCCCCTGTTGAGGTAGGTTAGTAATGTGTTTCGGTAAAATAGCTGCCTCGTTGTCCTCAAAGCTAGTGCATCCTCTTTTCTTGCTTTTATTGATATTGTACACATGCTACCTTAGAGCAACAGCGGACACCAGTACTAGGTTTGTTTTACTTTTCTTGTTCTTCTCCTTCAAACAGAAGCTATATATAATTTAACCAAATTATTTTCCAGCTACAAATAAAGATGAAGTCAGTTTCAAGAGATTGAACACAGAAATGGAAATACATGTCCCATACTTCTTGGGACAAGTGGAAAGGGAGGATGTAGTGTGCCCCGATCCCGGGCATTTGTGGCATGGTGGGACTGAATTGTAGGACTGATCAGCCTGGCTCCTGCTCATTCTGTACTTTGTTTTTCCCTGTTCACCCTCTAAAACTGCAAGACTGCATTATAGTTTAGTGGTGCACAAAGGCTTTATTTCAGTTTTCCTTCTCTTGGAATTTGCAGACAGGCAGACCTGATAGATTGTCTGTCTTCACTTTTCAATAAAAGCCTTTGGCTTAAAATTTCTATTAAGGAAAGGGCTTGTGAGCAAAAAGTAAACTCTTTGTTGTAGTTAAAAATCTGTATTAGAGGCCAGATGTGGTGGCTCAGCCTGTAATCCCAGCACTTTAGGAGGCCGAAGCTACAGCATTACCTGAGTCCGGGGTTCGAGACCAGCCTGGGCAACTTGGTGAGACCTCGTCTCTACAATAAATCACAAAAAAACTAGCTGGGCGTGGTGGTGTGCATCTGTAGTTCCAGCTACTTGGAAGGCTGTGGTGGAAGGATCACCTAAGTCCAGCAGGTTGAGGCTGCGGTGGCCGTGAGCATGCCACTGTACTCCAACCTGGGCGACCAGAGTGAGACTACAACTCAAAAAATAAAAAGATAAAAATAAAAAATATGTCTTAGAGATAGAAGTACATGCAAATGAAGTGAAGACTATTAAACCTGCTTGCCTTCACTGAAGCAAGATAATGACCTGGTTAGTATAGCATTAAATAGTAGTTAGTGTAGAATTACCTGTTTAGAGCTATGGCTTCCTGTGTTTGCAATGGCATCTGCAAAAGCAGGCCCTGGTTCATATCCTCTTTGTCTCCCTGTGTGACTCGGGCACCTTGTTTTACCTTTCTGGGCTTCAGTTTCCTCATCTGTGAAATGGAGACAATAAAATAACGACCTCAGAGCCATTGAGAGGATTAAATGGGTTAATTCACAAAGCACTTCAGACAGTTCTTGGCATTCAGTAACTGTTACCTGCTATTGTTTTTATTGTTTTTATTACATTCCCACAAGCTATGTCAGCATGTGTGAGTATAACTGACATTTAAGAAATACATGGAAGGGACATGATGATTCACACCAGTACTTTGGGAGACTGAGGCCAGAGGATTGCCTGAAACCCGGATTTCAAGACTAGGAAAACATAGCAAGACCTTGTGTCTACTCCCCTCCCACCCGCCCCCCCCCAAAAAAAGTATCAGAACCTACACATCCAAGGGAGTTTTTCTCCTCATATGCTCTCTCTTGGAAAATAAGGTCTGATTTTGGTCATGCAGGACATTTTGGGGACGCCTCTCCAAGGAATGCAACTACATTCTTCATTCGGCTCCTGTAGTGGCCAATTTTCAGTCTCTTGACTGAATGTGGGTTTGAATTTTTAAATTTTCCTTTCATTACAAAACTTTTTAATGTGAAAGACATTTGGAATCAAGTCAAGTAAAAAAAAAAGTTTAAAAACTTAACTGTAAATTTATTTACAAGTATGGTCAGTGGGCCAAACTAAGCAGGTTATTTTTATTTTTTTATTTTAACATGCAGATTATTTTGAGTCTGGCTTTTGGGAATCACTAGTTCATATCTCCTTCCTGCAGAAGGAACTGCTCCTAATCTGGTGATTTTGACCTCAAAACCCCATTATCCATCTTGCCTCCTCTATAAGTGGAACATTAGCTACACTTGGTTTCAGGGTTCACTTGGCCTGCAGGCTTCAATTACTACAGAAACTTCTTTTCCCTAGAATCAGTGTGATTATTTTGTCTCTCTTGCAGACTTTTTTTTAACTTCAAATTCTTGTTCTAACGGTTAATAATTTTTACAACAGATATATGTATATGTTAACTAAATAGTGCGAATATCTTCTCGCCGTGGCTATTTGAAACAATGGGATTGAGGGCCAGCCTTCAGGCGTCCCGTGTGACTGTGCTGAAGTGCATTGCCTCTGGTTCCTGCTGTCCTCTTCCTTCTTCACAATTCCAAGTGATGTGAAAAGCAGCCGCATTCTTTAGAGTCAGTTGTAAGTCGAGTTGCCAGCCTCGCTATAGACTCATTTTTTCCAGCTGAGCATATTGTAATGGAAAATTTCAGCTTGTCTTGACATGCTCTCTACTCTGCAAAAAGTCAGCATTTGGTCTCCAAGATCGTTTGGGTGCTAACTTTATTCCTGTGCTGTCTGGAATGTGGAAGATCCGATGTGGGTGCCTAATGTCACTTGTTAAAATTGGCCTGAGAGAGAACACGTACACACTGTCTGTGGGAAAGCAGGTCCAAGTCCAAATGGTACTGGCACACTGATGGTCTGAGAAGCAAGTGAGTTGCATGGTAAAAGCTTGGAGATGAGAGAAAACTTTCCTTTCCTTTTTTTTTTTTTCCCGTACCTGGCTTTACATTATAAAAACCAAGAAACCTGCACAAATGGTTGGCGAAAAACAAAAACCAATTAGACAAAAATTGGAACTTTCTCAATAACAGTATATATCATTGCGATAGATATAATGTTTTATAGGTAATAAACAGTGTGTTCTCCCTCATGTGTCTTTGCCATTTCCCCACAAACCTTTATTTATGGCAGTTTGCTTTTTGTTTTTAATCGTTTTACTTTGATTTGTCACTCACTTAACTGCTTCATTTTTTTAAGGACAAGTGTGCATATTTTCTGCTGTAAACCCAGATTGGTGGTGTCATAGAAATTCTAGTTTTTCTTCTTTATCTCAGTCTTTCAGGTATCTCATAATCTGTTCTTAAACAGATGTCTGAGAATAAAATGAGTGGCAGCACGTCAAAACAGTGATTTGTAAATACACATGTATGTCAGATGTTTTTTGAATTTTTAAACATAATTTTAAGGAGAACAATACATGTACTTCCGGCCATTTTTGGAGACAAAGAAACTGGAGAATTTTGTTTGCAAACCTGTCTTTTATGCCGTGCAAGTCTTTGAAGTCACAGTTTTTTCCCCTACAAGAAAGTCTAATTTGGTTGCTGGGATTACAAAGTTGTGTCTTGAGACTCTGATGTTGGAGGTGGTGAACTTGGTGATTTTGCCAGGGTGATTTTAGGCAAAGACATGGGACACGCAGCCTCTTCTGCCTCTTAATGCCAGCATCTTGTTCTTTTCCTATTGAAACCTGTTGGCAGGAAGGAATCAGAAGGCCTCCTCCAAGTGAAAATAACTGCCAGCAGTTTTAGTGCAGTCTTCCTGGAAGATGCATATTTTATCAAAAAAGAAACTTCAGCTTCAAGAATAGAAAAAATATTTTTTTTCTTAAGTGGATTAACCCTACAGTTTATTTGCAGTTGTGGCTTCCTGAGGCTTTACCCTGGTTCTCTTGATTAAATTTAAAGCATGCCATTTTCTTTCCCAAATCATCTCCCACAGTGGGTGGTTTAGCCAAGAACCAGTGTCTTTATTCCATTTTTGAGGACCTTGGCCCCATTCTTGGTCTTGTCTCCAAGTGGGGCAATTCACAGCAATTCCTTGCGTACTTTGAGTAGGGCAAGATGAATGGTGAGTGCTGAGCAAGCTGAGCTGGGCACTTACCATTCACATAGACAACAGACCTCCAGGGTGGAGTTCCAGGTGGTAAAATTGATGATGTTATGAGGACATTGAGGTATGTATGATTAAATCTTCAGTGGAAGATGAAATGAAGTTGGTGTGCCATATTTCACAAGACAGGAATGTGCAGTACTCTTTAAGAAACATTTTCAATATTTGAGTTTTATGGTTACCTAAATTAAGTTGCTCTGAGAGGCAAAAAAAAAAAAAAAAATTGCGTAAATGCTGTAATTTAGAAAATCAGAAACTTACATAATTATGCTCTATGGGACTGTCTTCATAGATATAGAGAACAGAAGATAAAGAGTTAGTGTTTCTAATCTTATCCTTTTCTGTGCCCCAAACCTTCACATTTTCAAATCAGTCCTTTCCTAAGCTCTCCAGTTCTGGTTGGTCCTGTCGTCTTACAGAGTTTTCAACTGAATGCGTCTGAAGCACTTAAATCAGAGCTGCATCTTGGTCCCTTCCATTCTGCCATCTTTATATTCTTTCCCAGACCAATTCTCTGTTGATTCTGCCTCCAAAAGGCATTTCGAATCCACCCACTTCTCACCACTCTCCTGGCCCGGTCACTGCAGTCACTCTTTATAATCACTATGACTATTTTCTCTTTATGAAATGTAAAACTGGAAATTCACACCCCCATCAAAATCCAAAAAAACTCTATCACCACTAAAACAACCACCAAAAAACCACAAATAAACCTACAGCACCCACCTTTTCCATGACTTCCTATGATCTTAATTTGAAATCATAATTGCATAACCTCAAAGTCTTGCATGACCTGGCAGTTGCCCACAAATGCCCAGCCCTCCCTGATACCCGCCCTTGATTCAGCCATGGTGGCTTAGTTTTGGTTCCTCTGAAATAGCATTCACTTCTTCTTTCCTCTCTCCTTTTTCAAATTCTGTTAATTTTTATTCTTTCTTCAGTTCCCTCTTAAATCCCATTTTGTCAGGGAAAGTTTTAGGTTAGAAACCTCTCTAACGCATCACATCCACCCTGTGGTAGCACTTTTTGGATTTATCTCTAGTGTCTGCCATATATAGACACTTATTCATATTTGCTGAGTGAAGGGATGAAAGTAGTGGTACTTATGAACATTTTAAGTGCTGTTAAATACTCTGAGAGGTGGCATATCTAGCATATGTTTGACACACATGCCACCACTTTGCTCACCTGGAAGATGAGCTAGTCTATTGCTGGTCTGCCACCACACCCTTCCCCAGGGCTGGCTGACTGAGTGTTGTACTCCAGGCAGCTGTTTTTGGTCTACTGGTCTATCTGAATTGGCATGTGGCATGAAATGTATTTGACTTTGCTAATCTCGCAGAAAAAGCCATAGCCTTCTGGATGTTCAGGTCCTTGTACTGACTTTTAGATATGTTGCACAAACTCTTTTTATGCCTTAATCAGATGTTGCATAAACTCTTTATGCCTTAATATCAAGCCAGTCTGATGCACATCAGATAACATAAGATGGTAACATAAGATATCCTTTCATGAAGATAAAGTAAGAAATATTGAAAAATTAATAAAGTATATTCAAATATAGGGTTGTATAATGACATTCAGCATGTTTTAACATAAACAATCATCCTATGATTAGCCACTCTTATATAGAGAATAAAAGTTAAATTTTATATATACATAATATAAATTTTAATTGCATAGACTTACCATATCTGTATGTGAACCTTATAGCAGGGACTCGTTTCCTTTCAGAAATAAGTGATTTCTATTTCCATTTGACTTTTATTTGACATTTATTTTGCTAGTGAAAAATTCACTTCAAGGAGAGAGCATATAAAATGTCAAGAAGAAGATTTTTATTTAGTTTACTGTCGTTCTGTGGCAGTGTTTCACAAAGTGTACCCATGGATAACCTGTATCAGAGATGTGTGGGGGTGGTTCGATTGCATGCTCATGCCCCTACAACTTACAGAATCAGACTTTCTGAGACTTTGGAATCTGTATTTTAAAACGAGTACTTTGTAAGTTCCAGAAGTTTGAAAACCAGGACCTGTATAATACTTAGTCTATAGTGTATCATTAATAAATTTTAAACATGATCTATAAAATATAGCTCATTCACTGACCTTTTCATGCTTACCTGAGCATAAAGATGTCATCTGAAAACATACCACTGCCAATGCCGTACAGTAAAAGGTGATGATATTGATTGTGGCTAAGGTTGAAAACAGTCAGTGACCTGATTCAACTGGTGTACAGAAGATCAACAAGAGGCATTGTTCCCAAAGGGCCTCTACACAGTGGCCTTCCGGGAACAAGGGCCTTTTGACTGCAGCTGACACAGGCAGGAAGGAACTGTGCAGGGATCTGAGCTCCCCAGTTCAGTGGTGAGCAGGCAGGGCTTGCGGTTTAGTCCTCTGAGGTAGCTTAGCAGGGGCTCTTGCTGTTCTCCTGCCCTCCCTGGGTACCCAGGTGGCAAGGAGAACACTTGCCCTGAACAGGAGGGCAGGAACAGCACCAGTGTTTTAGAAGCTGTAATCGGCTTATAGCAGGGGAAATCCAGGATGTTGCTGAGAAAGCATTTCAGGGCGGACTTTGACCCTGGACGGATCCTGAGGGAGGTCACACGTCTCCGTCTCCTGTGCTTATCAAAACTTTGGATCCTGTGGCTCCCTGATGGCACTTACAGCTTTTACCTTACAAATCTGTCTCCAGATTAATACTGTTTTCTGTCATTTCCTGAATGTGAATTCAATCCCACTAAGTAGCCACAGAGGTTGTTGCTGGCAGGTCGTGTCACTCCTCTCCTCTGGTGCTTGGATATGTGTGGGAACATTTGCAGTGGTCATGATGATGATGAGGGGTATATATACTGGCATTAATTGTCCCGAGGGTGTGCGATATCAAGTGCCCCTCAGTACTTGGGACAGTCCCATACAATGAAGGACTGACCCATCCAGAATGCTAATGACACTCCTGATGAGAAACCCTGGAGCTCTTTGGGTTAGTCTGCATCTAGTCTAGTGTCTTCTTGAGAACTGAGTGGACATTTAATGTCTGTTGGAATTTATATGGTTAATAGATGCCGTATAAACTTAATTATTTGCAGGGAAAATAGACAGATAGTTGGAGCCATCTTCCTGGATGAATTTTGTGCTCCAACAGTGGTGGTGTCACTCCTCCTGGATTCTGCTTTGCTGATTTACCCTTCCTGATGGTACAACGTAGATAAGAGTCGTGACCTAGGGAGGTATCCCGAGCACCTACTGTGCCATTCAGGCAACACTCGTATTTCAAAAAATATCCAGCATGTATTTCCACTGACACCTCACTTTCACAAAAATAAACATGATGTTACTAACTAAGTAAATTACATGTTAGCACCATGAAAGGGGATGGGGGCCGACACTGCCGATGTTTGACAGCTGACACCATCCCAGGTGAGTAGTCTTAGCAGTAGGGGGGTTTGAGATATGAGGGCACATGTGCCAGACTTTCAAACCTTCCAGAGAAAAGGTTATTTTGCCTATGAACTAAAGATCAAACAAGGCCAGCAGAAGGTCCTGGGATGTTGTTGATACATTTCAGTCATTCAGTTAGAGACATTAGAGATATGACAGATGGATGAAAACTTAGGCATTAGAAAGTATGAACAGGCAAGATGAATTCCTTTCTTATTTTAAAGGATTAAGATACTCTATTAAGCCTGACATCTTGTTGAACTAAGGGTAGACTATAGGGTTTGAATGTCTTGAAAACCAGGTAATAATTAATAATTCAACTAACAATAAAGGCAACAGAAACAGACTGGGAAAATTCAGCCAATGGAAGCTGAGAGAAATATAAATACTAAAATGACTCAGTGGGTTGTTTTTTCTAGAAGGTCTCCTGTGACCAGGTGAGAACTAATGTATTAACTCCTTGTCTCTGTCAGGTGAGCCTACTTCTAGGAGTAATTTCTTTTCTTTTTTTAAGTGAGAAAGCAGGATTTATTGAGAGGACAGAAAAGTTCCCCAGTGGGAGGGGACCTCAGGGTAATTTCTAATGAAATGATTATAGATGCAGGAGTAATTTCTAATGAAATGATTATAGATGCATGATGATATTTCACTCTGAGATGCTTAATGAACATTGTTTGAAACTGAGTAGTGGAAGTGACCCAGATACCTTCCAAAAGGAGGTTGGATAAATATGATGAAATTTGCCTATACAATATTGTATAACCATGCACGACAATGATGTTGAAAAAAAGTATTGATATGGGACAAATTGTATTAAAAAAGGCTGTAATGAAACATATATGATTAATATTTCAATAAAGAAACTGTGTAAACATGGGGTGGGAGACAGAGCTAGAAAGACATTAATGAAAATGCTCACTTGGATTATCTTTGAGTAGTGGGAGTCCAGGAAGCGTTTCCTTCTTAAAGCTTTGATGCTGTACTTAAAATATTTTCTGTTAGCATGTGCATTATTTTTGTGATTAAACAGTTTATACAGTAAACAGAAACATGATCTAATTTTTTTTTTGAGTGAAGATTTCACTCTTTTACCAGGCTGGAGTTCAGTGGCACGATCATGGCTCACCACAGCCTAGGCGAGCTCAGGTGATCCTTCCACCTCAGCCTCCCAAGTAGCTGGGGCTACAGGCACATGCCACTATGCCCGACTAATTTTTTTTTTCTTTGTGGAGATGCGGTCTTGCTATGTTGCCAAGGCTTGTGTTGAACTTCTGGGCTCAAATATTCCTCTTGCCTCAATCTCCCAAAGTGCTGGGATTACAGGCATGAGCCACCACACCCAGCCATGATCTAATGTACTAAAAAGAGCATTGTTAACTTTTCTTACTCCAAATATTCTGGATAGTTCTAATTCTTCAAAACCAAATGATTAAATATTTGATCACTTTAAATCTAAACATTTCTCATAGTCCTAAGGAGCAATTAGTTCATCAGGCTTTATTCAGAATTAATTGATCATTAGTACAGAGGAATGAGTGTTTTGATTACAAGGACAGTGGAGGAAGGACTTGGGTCAATTGAGGCAGCGCTCCCCAACATTTTTGGCATCAGGGACTGGTTTCCTGGAAGACAATTTTTCCAAGAACAGGGTAGGGGTGATTTTGGGGTAATTTAAGCACATTCCATTTATTGTGCACTTTATTTCTATTATTATTACATTGGAATGTGAAATAATTATACAACTCACTATAATGCAGAATCAGTGGGAGCCCTGAGCTTGTTTTCTTGCAACTAGACAGTCCCACCAGGGGGTGATGAGAGATGGTGCTAGTGTCACTGCCTCAGCTCCACCTCAGATCATCAGACATTAGATTCTTATAAGAAGCGCACAACTGCGATCCCTTGCATGAAGAGTTCACAATAGGGTTCGCACACCTATGGGAATCTAATGCCGCAGCTAATATGACAGAATACGGAGTTCAGGTGGTAATCCAAGTGATGGGGAGAGGTTGTAAATACAGAAGAAGCTTTGCTTGCTCACCTGCTGCTCATCTCTTGCTGTGTGGCCGAGTTGCTAACAGGCCAAGGGCCGGTAACCGGTCCATGGCCCAGGGTTGGGGACCCCTGAATTAAAGGATGGGAAGAAGAAAGGGATATCAATCTAGTAAGGGGGGGCTATATAAAAACTAAGTCTAATACAGTAATATTACCTACATTTGTCTAGTTTGAAACTCTGCCTAGGAAATCCCCTGCTGAAACGTCATGCACGTGTGTCTCTGTGTGTGGATGGGAAACAGCTGTTAAACCTATGCTTGGTTCCCTTGCCCAAAGAGGGCCAAAATGGAGATATGAGAACATTTCAGGTGTTAGAGCTGACTTTAAGAAGAGTTTCCAGCCTAAGGCCTAGTCCAAGAGACCATAGAACTGTATCAGTGCATGAGCTCATTAAGAATTTCGGTCATAGCTGGGCATGGTGGCTCACACCTATAATCTCAGCACTTTGGGAGGTGGGGGCAAGAGGATTATCTGAGCTCAGGGATTTGAGACCAGCCTGAGCAACATGGCAAGACCTCGTCTCTACAATAAATCAAAAAATCAGCTAGGCCTGGTGGTGCATGCCTGTGGTTCCAGCTACTTGGTAGACTGAGGCGGAAGAATCACCTGAGCCCAGCAGGTCGAGGCTGCAGTGGCCGTGAGTGAGCCGCTGCCCTCCAGTCTAGGCGACAGAGTGAAACTCCAACTCAAAAAAAAAAAAAAAAGACAAAAAAATTCAGTCTTGTTTTAAGGCAGTATTTGTGGCAGCATTTCTAGAATATACTCTGTGGGACCTTATTTTTATGACATAGCTCCACGGAGAAAAACGAAGGAACAAGTAGGTTTGTTAAAGCAGACAGGTTAGCATGTTCAGCTGCATCCGCACACCAGTCACACTCCATACTTAGTTTATTAAGGCTCCAGAAGTCTTAAAGACATCTTTTGAATTTGAAGTAACCCTGAGTTTGCTAAGTGTAGTTAGCAGTGGCATTTTTTTTCTTCATGTAAGGCAAAGATGGGCACTCTTGTATGTGAGGATAGTGTGGCCTTTTGTCAGAAGATCCTTTTTAGCTGGAATTTAGAGCTGAGCACTTAGAGTGTACCCCATGGGTGAAGCACCCAGGGAAATATGGGGTCTTTTTCACCCATGTGGGACATACTATTCCGGAACACTGGAAAGTCGGGCTTGAGTTTGCATAGTAATAAAAGGTGTCTGCTTAGGCTGTGATCGACATCTTATGAAGACTGGTATGGTCTAGGTTTCTGTTTTGGTTAAAAAAGAAATCTCAAGGGACAAGATCGGCAAGAAGTACAGACACAGGTTAATGCCGTGTCCTCCTTGTTCTAATTTTCCTTTAGTGAATATATATTATTGTATAAAGCCTTCCTCCAAACCTTAAAAAAAAATAAAAACAATGACTGTACAGGATTTCCAACCCATTTCCTCTTGGAAAGAAAAGGGAGAGGCAGCCTGTTAGCACACTCTACACATGAAGGGACCCTGGCAGCTGGCCAGCTGCTCTCCCACGCTGGGGGGAGGAGCTTGGGAAGGCAGAGTGGGCTTGTGAGCCAGAGATGATTCCCTGCTCATCCCTGTTGGGTCTGGAGACAGAGTTATCTGTGTACTTGGGCCTGCTGAAAAGCCAGGGAGGGCAGAATCAGGCCAGGAGCTGACATCTGCTTGACCACCCTCTCTGGCTGCCATGCTTCTGTTGGGGCTGTGACAAAGAAGTGACTCTTTTTTAGTGGGGGGAGAGAACTCTGAATTAAGACTCTTGATTTTTTAAAAAACTCTGTTTTAGGACTGCAAACTTGGGAGACCAGCAATGTAGAAAGATAGTGTAGAAGATAGATATTTTAAGTAAAAATTGTTTAGGCTTCTGATTGTAAGAAAATCTCTAGTCTGAGAATGCTGATCTTGTAAAGATGTGACCAGTCAGTGGTAAGTGTGAAAAATCCATAGAAGTGTGGCATAGTGACAACTCTGAGGACCCTGTCTTTCATTGACATGAACAATGGTGATAACAATGCGACTCAGACAAAACCAGACCTCTGGGAGGTTGGTGTGAGGCCCAGCCACCTCTGAGGTGCTCAACTGCAGACTCCTTTCTTCCTGCTCTGCAGCCCCCATCTTCCTGCCTAAAACTCAACCACGTTCCCCTTTGACACCTGGTAAAAGGAAGTGGACTGAGAACAGGTTTTTACCAGGGAATGAAAAGTTAAGCTTTATGAGTTCAAGAGGAGCAAAGAAATTGTCCTGTTTTCCTCAAATGAGACTCATCTGGGAAATTAAAAACAAAATGCTCTTGAAAAATAAAGTTTTAATTGCAACATTTCCCCCCCAGAGATCTCAGTAAAACAAAAGTGAACACATTATCCACAAGGTAATTCTAGATAAGAAATTTAAGATGTCTCTAACTAAACTAAATTAAGATGCCTCTTCATGCCTTTAATAAATTCTACACTGATTTGGTTCCAGTCACAAATGTACAACTACAAGATAAAGATAAATGAAACAGGGTGATTAGTAAACATTCTGTTTTCTGTCTGATGAGAATACTTAGATTGTAGACTTATTTAATTTTACAGCTGGAATGAATCTTTGAAATTAAATTGTCCAACCATCTCTTTTTGCAAATGCAGAAATCAAGGCCTAGAGAGGGAACAAGACCTCTGAGCTCACACATGTAGTTAACCATAGAATGTAGGGTTCCAAATGTTTTTGCTGAACATGTGAGTAAAGATTAGAGATTATAAGGACGCTCATATAAATTCCTAGCAAGCCAACTTGGTCATGTCTGTCCTCACAATGATGAAGGGATGGAAAAGATTGTGAATATAATTCCTACCAAGTGATTTTTTTTTTTAAAAACCAAAAGATGGGACATTCTCTGCTTTCTGACAAGCAGCATTGCCCACTGGTATGGTGCTCCAAATGAGTACCCTTCCAGTACACTTTTGACTTTTTCTTGTGAATAACCAGGGCACAAATGAAAAAGTCTAGGCAGGTTTAAAGATAGTATTTGTTGTTTTTAAAGGAGAAAATTATTCATTTGGCAATGTCTGCATGCTTACAATGAGCTGGAAACTGTTCTGGTTGCTTGGATACAAAACTAAACAAGAAAGGTGTGAAAACACGACTGTCATTTTGTTAACTTATTGGATGTATTTTGCCTATTCTTTTTCTATGTGTACATAGTCTATAGTTTTAAGACTATTTTTGTATCCTACTTTCTTCATTTAATATCTTAAACATTTCTGCATGACTATAATTTTTGATGACTGCATGCTATTCTATCATGTGAATCTCACAATTTTGTAATTTCCCTGTTGTATAATGAGGTAATTTTACAATTATTTGTGAAACAGTGATAAATATTGATGTATACAATTGTATCCGCATTTCTAATTATTTCCTTAAGACGGATTCAAATTGGAATTGTGTCAAACAATATGAGCATTTTTAAGGCTTTTGTTGATACATAAGGATTTTGATACATTCCCCATGTAAGGAAGCATTTATCCTATTTTATCATCATTAGTATTGAAATTTCTTTCCTATCCCTTTTTTTTCTTTTCAGAGGCAGGGTTTCACTCTGTTGCCCAGGCTGGAGTGCAGTGGCACTCACCGTGACCTCCAACTTCTAAGCTCAAGCGAGCTTCTTGCTGCCTTGTCCTCCTGAGTACCTGGGATTTCAGATGTGAGCCACTGTGCCCGGCCAAATATTTTTAGAGTTCTGATTTAATAAAAAAACAACAACAACAACTATGCATTGGTTCAATTTACATTTCTTTGACTATTAGGTGACATTGAGTCAATGTCTGTTTTTTAGGCCATTTTTAATATGCCCAGTACTGTATTTTAACTTCTTTTTAGTTATGCAAATGATAGATAAGTACATCTCATAAAAGATTTAAATGCTATACAGATAAAACCGGCTTTGATTCTCTTCTTCCCGCATTCTTTTTCCATCCCTACAAAGGTACAGGATGATAGACTGAGGTGGAAGGATTACCTGAGCCCATCAGGTCAAGGCTGTGGTGGCCGTGCGTGTGCCACTACACTCCAACCTGGGTGACAGAGTGAGACTCCAACTAAAAAAAAAATTTTTATTTAATTAAGGGAAAAAAACCCCCTTTAATCCTGACCAGTTCTATCACAATTTTGTTTTTTTTAAAGTAAAAAATTTCCTTGAGGAATTTCTCTCTACTTATTTTTCACCATCTTTGTCAAATATTCGGTGAGATTTTAATATTTGTATAATGTTTCTGTTCTTAGAAAAGTCATTCAAAAACATTAGTCCACTCAACTTAGAATACTGTTTAAAGTAATCTATTTTTACTATATATTTGCTCAGTCTTTCTTTTCATAAAGATCTCATCCTTAGGTTTTATGCAGTACCTGTTTCTTTTATTTGTGGGCATGTTATATATTTTTCACCATACTTGGGGCTCTCAAGGTTTCTGCTTCCCTCTGACTGTTTCTAGCACCAAACTCAGCACTTCATACCTAGTAACTGCTTAGGTGAATTAAAATAACCATACATGCAAAGACATCAGTTATCAGTCTATCCTATAGTCATAGTAAGTCCTGGAAATCCAAACCTGATTCATGTAGCAATAAAACAAGATGGACTGCCTTGCCTAGGAATGAAGACATAAAAGCCACCTTCCAAGTCATGAATTTTGGAGCAGATTGTAGTGGCAACTCATAAACCAAAGTCCGTTAGCAGTTTTAGAACCTTAGAAGAATAATTTGAGTTGGTGCAAGGTTTAACTACAGCAAGTCCTCACTTAATGTCATTGATAGGTTCTTGGAAACTGCAACTTGAACTGACATGATGTTTATTTATACCAACTTTACCTTAGGCTAAATTGATGTAAACAAGAGTTAAGCTTTTGTGGCATGTTTCTGGTCACAAAATCATCAAACTTCTCAATAAAGACCAAAGTACTTCTAATATTAAACATTGAAATAAATGTGAGCTGTACATACATTTAAGGAAAATTAATAAAGACAAGTAAAATAATTATTTACCTATTTATTCCAGTTCAGAGTCTCGGTGAGGGAGCCTGTCCCGACAGCTCAGGGCACAAGGCGGGACCCACCCTGGACAGGCCACCATCCATCATAGGGCACACTCACACACATACCCACACTCACACAGGGATCATGTAGGCAGGCCAGTTCACCTCTCAGGCACATCTTTGGGATATGGAAGAAAACTGGAGAAAACCCACGCAGACATGGGAAGAAACGCAGACTTCACACAGAGGGTGGCTCTGGCCGGGGATCAGTTTTTTTTTTCCTCACCCAAGTTATAACCAAATGAAACAAAATGGCGTTAACAAAACAGTGTTATCTGAGGACCTGCTGTTTACATGTGAATGTAAATAATTCAGTTTCAAGCCAGAATTTGGTGTCAGGATCTGGGTTGTGATCCTGGCACTACCATTGGCAAGCTGGTCACTGAACTTTCCTCTGGAAGATGAGATTAGCGCCCACCTTCTCATGTTGCCACTAGGATTAAGCCCATCCACCAAGTGCTCAGTAGGTGGAGATAGATTATTGTAGGTGTTATGCCCCCATACTCAAGCAGTGGGCAACTAGGGAAGGTCCTGGCAGCAGCAGATAGGAGAAAGACGTCAGACCACTAGGTGGGATGTGTGGATCCCACCCCCTCTGTGGAGCAGGTAGTGGAGTGGACAGATCAAGAGTTTTGGAGTTAGGCAGATCCTAGTTTGATTGACATTGTAGGGATTTGAGAAGACTTTTGTCACGTGTGTAGTGCGGCGGTTAGATCCTGGTCCAGTATTAACCATGCCATTAGACCTTTGGTACACATGCTAGGGGTTGTTTGTGTACCAAACACTTGGACCATGTTTGTTGAACAGTGTGCTCTAAGTCACTGTGAAATGAATAGGATCCATTTGAAATACAAGGAGGCTGAAGCCTGTAATCCCAGCACTTTGGTTTGTCGAGGTGAGAGGATTGCCTGAGCTTCAGGGGTTTGAGACCAGTCCGGGCAATTTGGTGATACCTTGTCTCTACAATAAACTTAAAAAAAAAAAAGTTGGGTGTGGTAGTGCGTGCCTGTAGTTCCAGCTACTTGGAAAGGCTGACGCGGAAGGATCGCCCGAGCCCATCAGGTCGAGGCTGTGGTGGCCATGAGCATGCCACTGCACTCCAGACTGGGCGACAGAGTGAGACTCCAACTCCAAACAAATAAAATAAATAAATTCCTTTATTGTGGGTCCCCCCTTTTATAACAACAAGGTGATTGCTGCATGAAGTTGAGTTGCTAAAACAACTGCTGTCAAGTTAATTGTAGGAAAGATAAGGATAAACTTCCTGGGGAAAGAAGTTTACAAATCTGGGACTCTTCTCCAATTAATTGGCAACTGTCTTTCAAATCTTGCTCTAGCCAGGCAGGGTGGCTCATGCCTCTCATCCCCGCACTTTGGGAGGCCGAGGTGAGAGGGTTGCCTGAGCCCAGGGGTTCAAGAGCAACCTGGGTAACTTGGCAAGACCTCGTCTCTGTAATAAATCAAAAAATTAGCCGGGCGTGGTGGTGTGCGCCTGTAGTTCCAGCTGCTTGGGAGGCTGAGGCAGGAGGATCGCCTGAGCCCAGCAGGTTGAGGCCGCGGTGGCCGTGAGTGTGTCCCTGCACTCCAGCCTGGGCGACAGAGTGAGACTCCGACTAAAAAAAAAACAAACAAATCTTGTTCTGCTTGAGTGGAAGGGAGCACT
>CAUYQG010145534.1:0-15680 GCA_963574415.1 Tarsius wallacei
GCAGCATTGTTCACAATAGCAAGAACCTGGAAGCAACCATGCTGTCCAACAAAAGAGGACTGGATTTAAAAAATGTGGTACATATACACAATGGAATACTACGCAGCCATAAGAACGAACGAAATCATGAATTTCGCAGCAACCTGGATGGAACTAGAGTCCATAATACTGAGTGACCTCTCACAGAAACAAAAAACTAAGTATCACATGTTCTCACTCATATAGTAGACCTTGATCATCCAAAGATTCTTAACACAAAAAAAGATTCATAACAGAGCAATAATGAGTGTAATAAGGAAATAAATAAAACAACCCAGAGTTCAGAACCAACCAACATAAATTATGAGAAAATAAGTTATATCTAGAAACAAGAAGAATAAATAGAACCTTAATAAATGCTATTTTGCTATTTTGTGTTTCATGCTTTACACTTAATTCTGCTTAGGTTATATAAAAAATGTTATATATATCAAGTTATTTGTATATAAAAATCATCTTAAGATTTAATGTCTGATTTGGGTCTATTGTTATTGTATGGAGTTGTGAATAAGATAATAATCAAAGAAGATTTAGATGATGCTCATTCACTGGCTCTGCAACAGTTTAAGATCTTTGCAAGTTTTTCATTTAAACAGAATATTGAACACTTTCCATGTTAGACAATATGATTATTTCTAGTGATTAGGAGACTAAAATGCCTATATAGAAGTACTAAAGACTAATGAAAATTACTTTTATTATTAAAACCGAAAAAAATTAATACAAGGCAGATGCATAGTGAAAAAGAAGTGACTTAATTCATCTTATCATTGGATAAAGTAATTTACTTTCAGATTAATATTTTATATTCTCTTTTGTCAGCTTTCTTTTATTGGCTTTCCCTGTAACATATCTAGGATATTTTCTTCCTTGGTATTTTGTCTTCTCTCCTTTTCTCATAACATATTTCAAAATTTTCTCCTTTTATTAATTTCCTCTAATTCTTTTTTCTACTAGATTTTTCCTTAATGTTCACGTCACCAAAACCTCATCCCTACTCATTTTTTTCTTTTATCAATTTGTTCAATTAAAATTTTTGACTCCACAAATTGCTTTATTTTACATTTTCTTCCAAAATGATTCACTGTCTTATTACCACTATCTTCTTGTCATTTCTGCACAGCAGCATAGTGGTTTCAGAGAGCTAAATAATGGACCTGTTTAAAGGAAGATCTCAGTCTAGACACTGAAAGGAAAAAAGATAAACTGGTCGTGAATCCATCTATCTATGCTCTTTCTTTTCCCCATAACCCTTTCTTCTTGTGATACTATTAGATTGTGTCTTGGTGAATTTTTGGTTTATTTTACTTTGGAATGAGAGTATAGATTTGTCTGGGTCACCTAGGGTAAACAACATTAGTGTCAATAAGTATAGCAAAAACATAAAAAGAAAAAAAGAATGAAAATTGGTATGACAAAGAGATATTTACATTTCTATGTTCATTTCAACATTATTCAAAACAGCCAAGGTATGGAAGCAACTTAAGTGTGTATCAGTGGTTGCTTTGCTAACGTTTCAGTTACCCAGAGTATAGTACAACAAGATATTTTGAGAGAGAAAAAAATCACATTTACATAACTTTTGTTTTAGTAAATTGTTATAATTGTTCTATTTTATGATTAGTTGTTGCTAATCTCTTATTGTGCTTAAGTTATAAATTACACTTTATTGTGAGCATGTATGTATAGGAAAAAACATAGCATATATAGGGTATGGTGTTATCTGAGGTTTCAGGCACCTAATGGGAGAATTGAAATGCATCTCCTGCAGACAAGGGAAAACTGTTCTATATATATACAATGGAATACCATACAACCTTAAATAAAACAGAAATTCTGTCATTTTTGACAACATGGATGGACCTGGAGGATATTATGCTAAGTGAAATACGTCAGGCATGGAAAGACAAATCCTGCGTGATCTCACTTATAGTTGGAATCTAAAAAAACTCAGTCTCAAAGGAACAGAGTAGAAAGGTGGTTTCTGAAGGCTGAGGGGAGGGAGCAGTATATGGGATTGGAAAAGCAGAAATGTTGATCAAGGGCTACAAAGTTTTAGTTAGACTAGAGGAATGGTTTTAGTGACCTATTGCCTTGCATTGCAACCATAGTTCATAATAATGTATTGCATATTTCAAAATTGCTAATAGAATAGATTTGTAATGTTCTTGGCACTCAAAAAAATGATAAGTCGGTGAGGTGATAGATATGTTAGTAGCTTGAGTTAATCCTACCACAAGGCATATATAGATCAAAACATTACATTTTATCATATAAACATATACAATTATTTGTCAATTAAAAAATAAATTTATTGGCTGGACTTGGTGGCTCATCATGTAAACCCAGCACCTTGGGAGGCCGAGGTGAGCGTATTGCCTGAAGCTGCGGGCTCAAGACCAGCCCAGGTAACTTGGCGAGACCTCGTCTCTACAATAAATAAAAAATTAGCCGAGCGTTGCAGTCCGTACCTGTAGTTCCTGCTACTTGGAAGGCTGAAGTGGAAGGATCGCTGGAGCCCAGCAGGTCGAAGCTGGGGTGGCCATGAGTGTGCTACTGCACTCCAGCCTGGGCAACAGAGTGAGACTGCAACTCAAAAAAAAAAAAATAAACAAAAATAAATAAATTTATTGAATTTTTTTTTAATTTAGGAAACTGTCCAAGGATATTTTTAATGGCTTAGCTTTTCAGTTTTGCAATCTGATACACTGAAATGTTTATGCTCACTTCTGACTCCTAAGTAGAAATACGCAACTCACATACTTTGAAGAAACACTGATATCACTAGACTTATATCAAACTGTAGTCCTACAGGTAGCTGTGCAGGACAAGGTCTCATGGCAGGTCTCCAGGTTTTTCACTATCCTTTAGTCTAGTATAATGCAGTATAATGTTTATCTCTTATGTTTTGGAATGCTAAGTAAGACATCACTGAATGCCTAATACATATTTATTGAATGCAGTAATGAATACTATAGTAAACTTTTTAGAACCAGTAATTTATTCTTTTATAAATGTTTCTTTTGGAGCCTCAATTTTTCATCTATAAAATGGGAAAAAAATAATCAGTGCCTACTATTATCTATTCTGAAGAATATGTAATATAGTGGTATAACAGTGCATGCACAATGTTTAGCACTCAGCAACTCTCAATCTGTGTTGATTTTCACCTCCCCAAATCTGTTATTTGGGAAAATAATTAATGGACTTTGGAAGGTTAAATGAATTAAGAGGAATTTGAATTCTCTCTTTAAAATAAGAGCATTATTAAAAAGGCACTCAACTGTTTATTTTTCAATAACCAATTATGATTTCTATATTTTTCTAGATGTGGAAAAAATATCTACACAGGTAGCCTTTTGTGAATCAATGATATAATTACATGTTTAATTTAACATATATATATAGAAGTGTAAGCAAACCTCTCCAATATAGGGAATGGGGTAGTAGTATTTGTGGTTGAAATCTCCCTAGATAAATTTGTGTTCATTGAACAAAAATGAGTCAGCTGGCAAACCTACTATGATGACTATACTACTACTACTACTACTATTACTACTACTACTAGTAGTAGTAGTAATGGAAAATATCAAGTGTTGGCAAGGATGTGGTGTAATTGGAGCCTTCATACATTGCTGGTGGGAATGCTATGGAAAACAGTGTGATGGTTTCTCAGAGAGCTAAATAAAAATTGCCAATGTGAGCCAGGCAGCTGCTTGTGCCTGAAGACCCAGCTACTGTGGAGGCAGAGGTGGAAAGATCACTCAGTCCCAGGAGTTTGAATCTAGCTGGTCAATATATCAAGACTTTATCTCCTAAAAAAGAGGAGGAGGAGGAGGAGGAGGAGCAGGAGGAGGAGGAGGAGGAGGAGGAGGAAGAGAAGATCAATTACCATGTGACTCTTAGTTATATACCCAAAAGAATTGACAACATGGACTCAAACAGATACTTGTACACCCATGTCCATTGTAGCACTATTCACAGTAACCAAAATCTGGAAACAACCCAAATGTCCATGAACAAATTAATGAATTAACAAAATGTTGTATATTCATACAACGAACATTGTTCAGCCATAAAAAGGAATGAGACATGCTACAATATAGATTGACCTTGAAAACTTTATGCTAAATGAAATAAACCAGACATCAAGGGATAAATACTGTGTGACTACACTTCTATGAAATATCTATAACAGGCAAATTCATAGAGACAGAAAATAGATTAGATGTTACCAGAAGGGAAGGAGGATGAGAAGTTGTTGCTTAGTGGTTACTGAGTTTCTGTTTAGGGTGATGAAAATGTTTTGAAAATAGTGGTAATGGTTAAACAATACTGTGAATGTATTTAAATACATTAAATTAACACCACTGAATTGTACTTTAAAATGCCAAATTTTATGAGATATGTATTATATGTAACAATAATTAGAATTAATAATGTAATATTCCAAAAACCAAAAAAAAGTAATAATGTAATATTCCAAAAAAAATTTAACTGTAACTGTAAGTGGGTGAATTATATGGTATGTGAATTATATCTCAACAAAACTTTTTTAAAAAACAAAAGTCAGCTGAAAGTTTGTGAGGTGCTACTTTGTGAGGAGAAAAGTAGTCATTATTTTTCCACTCCATAATAGACTGTGGGATAGACCACAATAACTAATGTAACAGTGTAAAATAGAATGTGCAACATTAACTGTTAGCAAGAATATATGTTAATAGGGTGAACTTTACACACTGACTTTCATACTATAAAAGGCTTCTGAACCTCTATAACGTAGCAGAATGCTCATTTAGCTGTGGGAGGGGACACCTGACCCCAGAACTTTGGGGTCCTTCTTTTTAGAGAGTCATTGTGAAGTTTTGTCCTTGCACTTATATCCTTGGGTTCTGTAAAATGTTTGTATTATTTTCTGCTTTGATTGTAAACCAAAATAATGCAACCCTGAATCATACACCACCATCTTTGAACTGATTCCTAACCATATAACCCAATTCAATAGTGTTCCAGATGTTATAGACTTTTTTTTTTAACCATGTGAAGGTATCATTTTTCACCATGAAAATAAGTGGAATGTTCAGCAACTGATACTGTAACAATGAAAACTAGGTTGAGCTAGCTTAGTATGGAGGTAGAAAAAGTTACCTACAGGAAGTAGGATTTACAATGAAACTTGATGTGTATATAGATGTTAGCCAAATTAATTTCTGGATAAAGATCATTCTGAACAGAGAATATAGCTTAGGGCAAAACCCTTAGTTCAGAAATGAGTTCATATATCCTATTAAGAGTGATGCAACTGCTGTGACTGAAGCTTTGTAGCAATAAGGAGGATATTGTGTAGGCAATATTAAGGGTTTTCTATTATATTCTATAAGAGAAAATGAAGACTTGAAAGAATTTTAAACATGGGAAATGGTATGATCTGAGTTTTGTTTGAAGAACATCAATCTGGGCACTGTGTGGGAAAAAAATGGACTGGAGAGGGCAAGAGTGGGTAGAAATAGACTAATTAAGATAAAATTATAATACTTTAGCAGCAGATGGTGATGTTTAAGATTATCACCGTGACAATGACAGTAGAGACAATTAAATAACTCAGTATAATTTAGGAACTAGACCTAGAAAGACTTGGAGACTGAATAGATTTGGGAGAGTGATGGAGGAGAAAGTATCAAGAGTAAAAGACTGGTAGGTTTTGGGCCCAAACAATCTGGTGCATACTGACTCTATCATGATAGAAAACTTGGGGTGGAGGGTAGGGAGGTGATGAGTTTATCTTTGTTGTTTTATAGGCATGTTGAGTTTGATATGTCTATAAAATATCCAAGAAGACATATACAACTAAAAGAGGTATCTGATAGAAATAATATTTTAGTCTTGACAAATAGATTTATGAAAACCAACAGATTAAATAAAAATTTCTAGTAAGGGGGGAAGAGTAAAAAGAGATGCTCAAACCAAGCAGCTTGAGTATTCAAAAGTTGAGAATAGAAGGATCAATAGTCAAAGAAATCCATGAAGGGGCACAAAGAGGTAGGATGAAACAGGGGCCCTACTCTAATGCTCATAAGTGGACCCTGAACAATTACTGTAATACTATAAGAAAAGGATTGGCAGTAGTGGGAAACTGCTAGGGGAGGCAGGGTTGGAAGCAGTGGAAAACTGCCAGGGGATGGGGGGTACACCTCATCAACAAGGGTACCTGCATAATGAACATTTGTATAATTGTACCTCACATCTTTAAAATAAAAAATTTTTTAAAAATCGAAGGGTTAAAAAAAAAAACACTCAGGGAAGCAGCTTTGAGAAATGTCTCCCATGCTCAGTGGCCTTGTGTTTATCAAATTCTTTCTCTATAGCGATAACTGGTGTCATTGTATTGGCTCTTCTGTGCAGGGAGCTTAAGAACGTGGTCAGGCTGTAACACTGTCCAATGAAACGCCAACTCTCTGATGTTTTGGAGTTTCTGTGCCCTGATATGTTAATTTTGTTCCGTCATTCCTACTGCCCCATTTGACCTTAAAATCTTACTTCTCTCTTTTAATAAGGCTAATGCTTTTCAAGTCTTGAGCCTTGCAGAATGCTGGTACCAGTAAGGGGAAAGATTACTAGTTTGTGGAAAAAACAAATAATTCTATTTAGATGAGTTGACTTTCTCTTAAAGACAAGAAATCTAAGTGCAAATATCCATTAGTAGATAGAAAACAAAGATCTGAGCTCAGGATTGAAATTGAAATAGAGATGCAGAATGGAAGGTCAAAGCTAAGAGTTGAAATAGGTGAAGAACCCAATAAGAGAAGAGATAGAGCGAGGTAGAAGGCTCTGAACTGAAACTTTGGGGACATTCAGTCTTTTGCAGTGTGGGGAGGAAGAATCAACAAAAGGGTTAAGGAATAAAAGATGTAATCAGATAAGAGTAAATCCAGGAGACTAAAGCCTCATTAAAGCAAGATAAACAATTTTTAAAAAGGAGAAGACAATAATAGTTAAAGATATTAAGTTGAAGGAGTTTTTCAATTAAAAAAAAGCCAAAGAAAGACAAGAAAATGATACAGAGTATAGGCAGGAAGGAGGAGGAGATTGGAATAGAGTCACAATAGGCAATTAAGGTTGTAAAACAGGCTGCTTATTTATTAAAAAAACCAAAAAAGAGTATGAGGGCAGATGAGAAACTAGGTTGTATTAAAATGAATAGGAAGTAGTCCCAGGTTCAGAATCCCTGATAGAACCCAAATCTGTGACACTCCTGCAGTCACAAATTTTAGGCTGAATAAAAATGGAAAATCTGCAATTCTTAAAAAAAAAAAAAAAAAAAAGGAGAGAATGCTGAATACATTCTCTTAGTATCTTAGTCTGTTTTGTGCTGGTATAAGAGAATACTTGAGGCTGGATTATGTGTAATGAATAGAAATTGATTGGTTTATGGTTCTGGAGTCTGGCAAGTAGAAGATTAAAGGGACAGCATCTGGTGAGGGCCTTCTTCCTGTGTTATCCCATGTAAGGTAGAACAGCAAGAGAAGCAGAGGGAGAGAGGAGGAAGGTTGAACTTGTTCTTTGTTAAGGAATCCACTCCCATGATAAGAGCATGAATCCCTTAGGCCCCACCTCCTAACACCACCATCTTAGGGATCAAGTCTTTAACACATGAACTTCGGCAGACACATTAAACCACAGCAGAAAACTTGCCCAAGATCAAGTAGTATAAGATCTGAAGAGTGTTCACTGGATTAGTACTATAGAGGTCACTGTTAATCTCAGATATAGCAATTCTGATGGCACTGTGAATGCAAGGTGGTTATATGGTAACACCAAGAGCAAACATGCCCGTGAGGAAGTTTAGAATACTAAAAACACTGGTAAAGTCCACGTATTGGCATCAACTATTTGACCTTTGGAAAATTACTTACTGTATCTGATTCTGTGCCCTTCTATATGATTGATTGAGGAGTAAATGCATGCAAATTGTTTGTAACAGTGCTTTGCTACTTGGTAAGCACATAATAAATGTGAGCTATGTTTATCCTTAATCTGGGTATTATAATATCCTTGATATTACAGGGATCTTCTTAGTCAAAAAACTGCATTTAATATTCTTCAAAAAATTTCTAGCTAGTAACACTAAAGCCAGGACAATCAGAGGATATAGACAGGAAAAATTAAATTCTGTTTATTCTAAATAATAATTTCAATTATTTATTACTAAAACTTAGTTAAGAAGCTTTTCCAATCCTCCATTGTCTTGTACCCAAAAGTATGTTATTATTTACACTTACTACCATTCCAAATGTTTTATTTCAGAGATAAAATGTAGCATTTTTGTTAAAACTATTGGCTTAACATTATTTTGAAATAATAAGGATATTTTAAAAGTATGGTTTTTCATCAGAAGAGTTACTTCTCTGGGGGGCTATTATTCCACATAATTTTTAGACTTTATGTCTATCTTCTTATTTCTACTCTATGTTGCACATTGTCTTTATAATTTTATGAAAAGAAACTCTTACATGGGCTAAGTCACTAGATTAAGAAATAATTTTGAATATTTTGCATATTAGTTTTATATTTTTATATTTCATATTTATGTGTATTTGATATATCTTTTCAAAATACCAACTGAACTTTTCATTTTGTTCAGTTTCAATTGGTTTTTTTTGCTGTAAGGCATCTATTTTAAACAGAGACATTTTTCACATTACAATTTAAAATGTTCAGTTCATTACTATGGACCCACCTAGTGTCGACTTTTCAAATTCATTTCCTTACTGTGTGTATACTTATGCTATATATCACATAAATGGCATAATAAATTAAATGTTTAAGTAATCTTAACATTTAAGAGCTCTTTTCACATGCTTAATGTTTTTGTTTCTTTTCTTATGGTATGCATTATGTGCAACATAAACAATCTGAAAATAATTGACTATGGGTTAAACAGACAGCTGCTAGAAAGCATCTTATTGCTCTTTTCAGCATCATTCACTCAAGAGGAAAATATATAATCACGAGTGTGAAGAATAGTATTACTGAAAGAGGTCATTTTACCTAGGAATGTGTGAGTTATTTTATATGCTGAAGTTCCTTTTTTAAGTTTATAAACAATACTTTATTGGCTGTAATAGCTGCTAACATTTATATTACATTTCAGTTTACAAAGCATTTTTCACGTGCATTGTTATATGATGTATTCATGCCATCTTTGCAAGACAAGTATTGTTATCATCTCCAATTTATAAATGAGGCAACTGAGGATTAGAGAGATTATAGGTTAGAACTAGAACTTGAACCTAGATTCTCAGACTTGACATAATGTTTGTGTTTATTTACTATATTATATTGCTTCTGAGATTTCTTATGTGATTCAGTCAATATATATCTAGCCAGTATGTACATAAAATGTCAATGTTCACAAATTGATCTATATGTTAATTAAATTAATAAAACTTAGATGCACTGGGAAGTTCAATATATTCTTCATCGCATTTCTTTAATCTCACTTCTTTCCAAATTATTTAAATCAACTTAATTGTTATGTATTTACTTTAACCCGAATATAAAACTGATTGCTTAGACATTTATGATGATAATCGCCTCACAAAATTTTCTGCCTTTCGGTTTCTTCCTAAATAGAAACATACTTTCTCCTCTATTTTTGGGAGGATAAAAAATCCAGTACAGGTCATTTTCCCAAGCAGCTTTTTTTGGATATTGGGTTTCTTTCTTAAAATACCAGGACGCGGGGAGTACTGGTTAACAAAAAAGGTGTTAGGTTCCCAATCCACCTTCCCCTACACTCCTATCCCTCAACTCCCTCAACTCCAAGGAATGAATACGTTCCCGTGAAAGAATATTATGCGTCTTCTTTGAAATCTTGAATAAATAATGAAGCAAGTTGCATCAAGTGATGGATAACACAGGCATTTTTATGGCTGACTGTGACAATGGTCTGGGCAGTCTCAAGGTGCTACAGAATGTAAAGCTGAGTCGCTCAGGTCTGAACGTCTGCGTAGTGGTGGTGGTTACAGCACTTGAGAATATCAGGAGGGGATGGTAAGCAGGTGAGCCCTGACGTAGAAAGGGTGCCTACAATTTGTCCAGGAGGCGGGTCCAGTGCTGGAGTACTTTACCTGTAGTCTTCGTGCCTGAGATCCCCACCGCCACCACCTGACTGTGGTGTCAGGTGTTGTGAAAGGTAGGGTCTGACCGTGGTCCAGCGTGCTCTGGTCAACAGTTTTGAGCCTCAAGCGGTCAGTACAACCAAAGGACAAGCAGAGCATGAGGCCACACAGGTGTGCTCGGTCACATGGTCATTCTTAGTGTTCAGGACACCCGGATTACCCACACCACCTGCTCCAGACACTGAACTTCGGCACGTTTTTCCAGCTCCACAAAAAGAGCAGTTGGCACAGTGCGGTCACGCATTGGAATGATCCGCCTGCCCTACAGCGAAGGATGTCCCGCGCGGGGCACGTCGAGGATATCGACGTCGACGTCCACACGCACGCGTAGCACGCTCCCTTCAGGCCATGCTCGCGCTAGGGCTGTCGGGAGTCGGCCACACGCATGCGCTGCCCCTGGCCCTGGCCCTTGCACTTGCAGAGGTCCGCGCCCCTAGTGGCTGCTGCTTCCAGTTTTGTTCTTCGCCAAGGCATGCCCAGTCTGCCAGCTGTTTGATATGATGGGTCACTGTTGCCAAATTTTCAGTGCTGTGAGTTGCTGTCAAAGGCTCATTTCTCAAGTTGGGCCATAAGTTAGTGGAAACATCTAAATGTACGTTTAATTATGTAGGTATACAGATGCCCATATAATGCGAATGCATGTGAAGAGACATACTTTTAAATTTAATAATCTAATGAAGCCATTTTTGCTCTATTTTAGGTGCTTGAAGTGCTTGAAAAACAGAGAGGTAAATGTGTTGAATTATCTGGTATTTTGTTGAAATAGCAGTGATAAAGTACATGGCAGACACATAGGGAAGCGTCCATTGTTGTGCTGGACTTTACACATCTAGACAATCTTCCCTAGGGGTATGTGATGTTAACTCCTTTTCAAGGCTGTCCTCAAAGGAGATATGAACATGTTATATACTTGTGGGTATCCAATATTGGCACCTCTGTGCTAGCAGGACAACTATGTATCTTTCAATAACATTTCTTAAAATACTTATTTCTAGAATTTCTTAAAATACTTATAATGATTTAGTTATGTCTTTTCTAACCCAGGAATGGTAACAAAGTAAACAAAGGGAATAGTAAATGACTGTTTCTGAGGAATACATGTGAATTGTGGGAAATATGGTGACAATTACAATCATATAGTACATTGAGACAATGAAAAGTAATAGATATAAGAAAAAAGGCAAACTTGGGATAATTAAAATGTGATATTTTACGGTATATGTTATAAAATATTTATGGGTATCCATTTTAAATTGTTGTAATATCCAAATATTTATCTCCCATAGTATATCTTAATTTGTTCTGGCATCTGTTTAGAATTATTTTGGCGTAGTGCTTTTTAAACCATGCTTTGAAGAGAGAGAAGTTTGGTGGAATAGCGTTCCAACCCCCCTCCACACAAACACAACTCACCAGTGTTTTTAGTTTAATATTTCTATTTTTCCTAAGTTTTTTTTGTTTTAGTTGGGCTTTTGAGAAAGTCAAGTCTAAAAAGTTTGATATCTATTGCTTTAGTTTTTTATCAACCAGTTATAACCAGTTTGTCAGCAGCCTGGTTTTATTTGCAGAATGCTATTTAAAATAGTGTATACCTCTAATGCAAAAACACTCCACTGAATAAAATATAGTCTTCCAATTTTTTTGTACTTCATTTATTCATGTATGAATGCATGCTAGATTCAGGATATAGTTAATTGTTGTCCTGTTGATAATATCCCTGAATGCTCTCTAAAGTCAGGTGGTTAAATTACTCTGCCTAGTCCTTCCTGATACTGAATTTTGCCTTAAATAGATATGTCAGATTTAAGGATCAAGGACATTTCCCTGAATCCTGCATCTGCTTTTATACTTTCTAAACTGTAGGTATGCAGCCAGAGCTGAATATATGTGTAAAAAAGCATGGTTATATGTTTTTCACAGGAGTCACAGAGAAATATAAATGAGATAAATGTATTGTTTTTGAAGTAATAGAGCATAAGTGAGGTGTCATTTGAGTTTTCATGACTAGTTTAACCATCAGGCAGCCTTTCCTATTTTTTCCTGTGTTTCATCAGCACTTTAGTAGGATAGCTTCCTGTTTGTCAGTTGGGTTAAGAATTTATTTAAATACGTTTCAATCTAGAGGGTTTTTTTTTCCTTAGATGTATCCGTTGGAATATTCTTTTATGTAATAGTACAGTTTCCTTATAAAAGAATTTACTTGCTTTCTTTCCCTAAACCAAAACAGGTTGAGCATCTTTAACATATGTGGTGGTATTTATTGTTCCCCTGTCATGCTTCCAGAATATCAGAATGATAAGGGGAAATCATTAGTTGCTCTTCATTTAATTTATCAGTTTTAATTGGACAGGATCATTATTACATTTTCTTTTAGTGAATTGTGGGTTTCTTTTTCAGTGAATCAAAATATTCAGGTTGCTTATGAAGTTCAGCCCTTGGCATAATGTCACTAATGATTTCTACAGTACCTTGAAATAAAGCAACAGGAAAATCTATCAACAAAGAGATATAAATGGAGTATTTTTAGATCAAAAACAAGATTCAAATTGTTCTTACTAGAAGAAAAGGACAACAGTGGGCAATTACATATTTGATCATTTTAAATGCAATCAAAATGGCAATGACTGCCTAATTGCCAAAATAGCATCTGGACACATGGAAAAATGGAATGGCAGTTGTATTTGACAGGGATTTTTGCCATTATGAAATTAATAAATAAATCCATTATGTTATGAAAGCAGAGGCTACCCCATTACTTTTTCTAAAAAATTTTAGACATTTTTAAATTTCACAATATTTTCTTTCACTGTTATATTTTTCCTGGAGTATGCCTTCTTTTGTTCCCTTTTTTTTTTATGCAGTTCCTAATGTGGAGACCCTATGTTGTTTCTAATGTGTTTCTTATGGAAGGGACTAAAACATGTGTGTGTGTGTGTGTGTGTGTGTGTGTGTGTGTGTGTGTGTGTATGTGTGGATGTGGATGTGGATGTGGTTGAGAGAGAGTGAGAAGGCTATAGAATTTGTGGTTCATTGTGCCAGAGATGAACTCTGTTCTCCTGGTCTTTTAAGAGTATTTCTCACCAGTGACTATCTAGTTGTCCAAGTTAATGGCTTTTTAAATAAGTCTTGTTTTGTTTAACTCTGTGGTGTTCTTTGTTGAAACATTGCCCTTTCTAGTTTAGTGCTTTATGCACCTTATTACATAGTCTTTAATACTCATGAAATCAAAATCTGTGATATTTTTACACATTATAGTGTAACGTTTCCATTTCTAAGATGAAAACCTCTGTGAGATATTCTACCTTTACCTCAAATTCAGTGTAACACCACCTTTTCCAACCACAGAACCCAACTTCCAGACTTCTGTTAATAGCACGATTGTTGTCTATGGGATTTAGTACTTCACCACATGTTGTTTCTTATATTTTAATCCCTGTCTAGAGAGGGCTTCTTTGGGGAAATAATATTTAAACTTGAACATAAAGTTGAAAGTGGGAGAACATGTCTCAAGCATGAGAAACAGATTATGAACTAGCCTACTAATGCCCGTTATACACAAACTTAGGGTCTTGAAATACTCTGATTTTTTCTTCAGGTAGAAAATTCCATGGTATTATATACAATGCTGTGAAATGATCTCGAGGATACAATAATTTAAAAGATAAGCATCTATCTTTATAGAGCTTAGAGTCAAGTTGTAGGAAGTTACGTTCTGGGAATTATGGAAGAAGAATGACAAGTGATAAATCAAGATAGGCTTCCAATAGAGACTGATACGTCAACAAATCTTTTAGGATGAGTAGAAGTTATACTGATAAATTGGGAGAAGGGAGTGGAGAAGATATTCCAGGAGTAAAATACAGTTCAGACAAAAGCATGGAAGAAAGAAACAACAACTTCTGTGCCAACAACTGTAACACTTTGGTGTAGTTGGAGCTTGAAGTTCATCTTATGTAGAGAGAGCCCAGGCTGGACAGGGACGCCAGGCCAGAGCATGAGAAATCATATATGATATGTTAAGGAGCTTTGATTTATAATAGCAACTTTCATCTCAAATGTAAATTTTAAAATATATATATACATATATATACACAAATGTGTATATATAAGTATATCCCAAAGAGGATATTCACTAGAGTGTTTGAATTTCAGTTAAACATTTATTTTAGAAACAAAAATTGTATTCTATGAAAATATCTTTAAATTGGGGATTATTTTTATAAATGACAATTTTGATTGTTCTAACAGATAAAATAAGTTTTGTTTTGAGTTGAGTCTCACTCCGTCACCCAGGCTGGAGTGCGGTGGCACTCTCACAGCCACCCCAGCATCGACCTGCTGGGCTCCGGTGATCCTTCCACTTCAGTCTTCCAAGTAGCTGGAACTACAGGTGCATGCTACCTCGCCTGGCTAATTTTCTTGATCTGTTGTAGAGTCGAGGTCTCGCCAAGTTGCCCGGGCTGGTCTGGATTCTGCGGGCTCGGGCAATCCACTCGCCTCGGCCTCCCAAAGTGCTAGGATTACAGGCTGAGCCACCAAGCCTGGCCTAAAATAAGTTTTAATAAAAAAAGTATATTACTCATAGGCCTCTTAAAACATGTCTGCTGATCTCAATTTGAAAAATATTGTGCATGGTTGATAGCCAATCACTGGAGAGTATTTATTTTATTTTTTATTTTATTTTAAAGATGTGGGGTACAATTCAGGATTATATACCTAATCCTGAATTGTATCCCAATTGGGCCTCCTATTGGTCCTCACTTCATCTGGTTTGGGATCAGGTATCCTTATTGATGTTATATGTCTCCCCACCCCTGGCAGTGTCCTGCTACTGTCAATCCCTTTGATGTAGTATTATGATAAATGTTCAGGGTCCATTTATTAGTGAAAACATGTGGTGCTCAGTTCTCTGTTACTGTGATAGATCACTGATTATGATAGAGGAGAGTATTTAGTTTAATTAGACATATATTTAAATACTTTAATTTATGTATGTTTAACCTTAAAAAAGTAATAACGTAACATCACATTCAAAAATAAAAAATATATATATAAAGCTAAAAACATACACAATAAAAAGTTTTAATTTAATACTTGTTCTCCATCTATCCAGTCCCAACTTACCCTTACTCCCAGCATTATAACATTTTATCTTAATATTTCTCACTTGCCCTTCTTAAGTTTTCTTATACACCTGTAAACAAATAGAAATTTTATGTCTCAGTCACACATTTTTTACCATGTGAATTGATGTTCAGTTATGTACCTTGCTTTTTTTGCTTAATGTGTATCATCAATTTATGTATTGAAATTATTTTTGGATTAGTGCATAGGTAAGCTTTAGTATTTTAACAGCTGTATAGTATTCCATTGTGTTATTGTATTCCTAACTAATGGACTTTGGGTTGTTATTCTTTGCTATTACAGTAACTAACTTGGAATACATATGATATTCTGCAC
>CAUYQG010145535.1:0-10516 GCA_963574415.1 Tarsius wallacei
ATTGGGGGTGGGGGATGAAGTCCCTTATTGGCACCTGCTGAATTTGGGATGGGAGTGAGGACAGAGGCAGGTAAATGGAGAAAGAAGCATCCTGATTATCTGCAAAGTGCTTCCACAACTCTTCTTTAGCCTAAAGCAGACACCATGAGAGCAACTTGGAATGTTGGGAGAAGCACTGGGGGCAGACCCAGGACTGAAGTTCTGGCGGGTCTACTAACTGAGCTGTGTGGCCTTGGACAAGTAACTGGCTCTCTCTGAGCCACAATGCCCTCAACTGTGAAATGAGGACACCGTCTGCACTGCACCTTCAATAATTATTTTTTCTGTTCGCTTTTTAACCTAGGAAATGGGCCGTCACTTCGTGGAAGGGTTTTTCACTTTCTAAAGGGAATTTGTCAGAAAAGTCATCAGCCTAGTCTTCCATGTGTAATATCCGCTGTTTCTCAAGAGAGTAGCTGTTGTGTGGACACATGAGGAGACCCCTCACCCCCATGCCTAGAGAGGGAGTCCATCTGTACGCAGCCCCCAAGCCTCAGTTTGCTCATCTGCAAGTTAGGGATGTCAAGAAGAATTGCTAGTGGTCTGGGTAGGAGGAAGATGAACTGGGAAGACAGATGTGGGGCCGTTAAGATGCTTTTATTAGCAGAAAGCAGCAAGGAACAACTTGAATTCAAGGATGGCTTTAAACTTCCATATATTGTCTGACCTCACGTCAGAGAAAGTGCAGAGGCAGAGTGGCTGCGGGGTGGGTTGGATCAAGGAACCCTCATCATCAGAGACATAGCTTTCTTCCTCTCTCCAGCCCTGCCGCCTACAGTGGTGGCTTCCCAAGATGCAAACCAGATGGCCCCAGAAAGTCCAAGCATCACACCCAAGCACGGCAACATCCAGGAGAGGACCCAGGGCCTCTCCCTGTGCGACTCTCAGAAGGGAGAGGACTCTGCCCAGCAGCAGAGTCCTCGCATCTGCTTCCCCTGTTTGACCATTCCTGGCCAATGACCGTGAAGACACAGCGGGACAGCGTGGAGCTGGGCAGGGCTCAGCCCCTCCCGAGGCACAAAGCTCTACAGGAGGGGGAATAACTCATCCAAGTTAGGGGGCGTTTTGAAAATAAGGGAGTCTTCCAGTTGAGTTTTCCCAGAAGCAGAACTTGAACTTGAACGTCCTTATGTGGAAATACCAGCAGGAGAATGAGGAAGTGGGATGGAGGAGGGAAGGCAAGGCAGCCCATTGGGAGTAGGCCAGTTGCCACTGTGGGTGACTGCAACTTCACCCATCGGGGAACCTGGGACCCAATGTGGCACTCGACTCGGAGGGATCCTGACCGCCCCGTCCGTCCATCCCTGGTTCAGGGTTACTTTCTTCTGGTGCTCACCAGCCCGTGAACTTTGCCCTGAGTATAGGCCTAGCAAGTTTCCACCAACAGCAGCAAACCCTGGGGCAGAGAATTGCAGGTGTGTACAGGTGAAGGTAGTACTGAGAGGCCAGGGGCTGGTGGCAGCAGCCTGGAAACAGGAGGATGGAGCCTGGGCTGGTAGCCCGCAGTGAGGACACTTCCCAGCTACAGAAAAAAGAGCCGCTCTTAGCTTGACTGGGAGTCGGCAGTCCTTCTTGACACAAGCCACAAGACGCCCAGGACAGGTTTGCCATTTCAATAAGATAATTTTTCATGAAATCCTCAAAGGCCCAAGGGATTTTCTCAACACATGCAGACTAACATGTCTTTCCTCTCTGTCCCTGGGTCATCTTTCCTGGAGCACCTTTGAAATCATTGGGATTCTAAAGCAAGCAAAATAATAACAACAATAATAGCAGCAGCTGCCATTTTGAGCACCTACAAAAGACCAGGAGTTGGGCTTTGCATGTGTTATCTTATTTAACTCTCACAGCAACCCTATGAGGTGAGTAATGTTATTATCCCCATTCTATAGATGGGAGAATTGAGGGACAGAGAAGGAAATGACTTAGTTAAAATGATAAGGAATGACTGATGAATTCCAACACAGGGAACCAGTGGGCTCAAAAGAAGTCCTGAATAGGGGTGGGCATGGTGGCTCATGCCTGTAATCCTAGCACTCTGGGAGACCAAGGCAAAAGGATTGCTCCCAGGAGTTCAAGACCAGCCTGGGTGACACAGCAAGACCCTGTTTCTGCAAAAAATTTAAAAATTAGCTGGATGTGGCGGCTCACACCTGTGGTCCCAGCTATTCAGGAGGCTGAGGCGGGAGGATTGCTTGAGCCCAGGAATTCAAGCAACACAGAGAGACCTTGTCTCTACAAAAAAATAAAAAATTATCTGGGCATGGTGGTGTGCGGAACTAGAGGCTGCAGTGAGCTGTGATTATGCCTATGTCCTGCAGTCTGACAGGGTGAGACCCTGACTCAAAAAAACCCAAAGTGCTGAGTAAGAATATCCCATCCTATCAAAATGTACTTTTTAGCAACAGAGAGAGTTTCTAGAGGCAGGAAGGAGGATCCTCTGAGCCCTGGAGCATAACACAAAGCTCCTTCTAGGTCACTTCCTACTGTATTGCCAAAGCACGTAGTAGGTTCAATAGAAAGTTGACTGAATTTTTTAAAAGTGTCCATACATGTTATGGTGTTACTTCCTCCATTTTGTGAATAAGGAAACTCAGTTGGCAAAAATTTCACTTGCAAAGATGCTCTGACGGAGCTAGGATTCAAACCACGGTCTTTTTGACCTCAAGCTCTTTTTCCACCACACTGTGGGGTCTGTGGTTGGGCCCTGGCTGTTGAGACCAGAACCACAGGGAATGGCTGACTTTCCTGTGGTGGCTGAGAGCTGAGGCCCTGGCTCTGGCCACTAAGCCGTCCCTGCCCACTGCGGACCATGGAAGGCTGTGGGCGAGAGGGCTTGGGCCCACACTGACCAATTGAAACACAGTGTGAGCCACAAATGCCAGCCACATGTGTAATTTTAAATTTCTAGTAGCCACATTAAAAAAGTAAAGAGAAACAGGTAAAGACAATCTTATTATATATTTTGTTGCACCTAATATATATCCAGATATTATCACTTTAGTGTATCATCAATATAAAACATCAAAGCTGAGGCCTCCTTCTTCTTTTCTTATTATTTCTCTTTGTACTAAGGATGTCAAATCCCATGGGCATTTTGCACTCACAGCACATCTCAACTTGGAACAGTCATGTACCACGTGCTCAAGAGTTGCACGTGGCTAGTGGCTGCCATACTGGACGACCGGCCAGGCTTGGATGATCCAGAGTGAACCTTGCCCCTCCCGCTGTTCTCTCTTAAGCCTCCTACACACACACCACACACGGGAAAATCGAGGTAACTTCAAGTATGTGTTTTACATTGGTAGGAAACAGTGTTTGCCGAAGAAAGAAAATGGGAATTCTTGTAAGTCGATGATGAAATGTGAGTTGGTGCCAATTTGGTTACATTCCCTTTGACTTGCCAGTTTGATCCTAGGGAAAGTCTGCAGAGATTTATGTACAAGACTATTCATCAGAGATTTGTATTAGCTTCTTCTTGCTGCTGTAACAAATCACCAGCAACTTGGCTTAAAACAACACAAATGTGTTATCTTTTGTTGCTGAAGGTCAGAAGTCTAAAACGGACCTCACTGGGATAAGATCACAGGGTCTCAGGCTCACTGCTTCTGGAGGCTCTGGGGGGGAATCTGCTGCCCTGCCTTCTCCAGCTTCTAGAGGCCCCCCGTGATCCTTGGTTCCTGGTCCTCTTTCAGCAATGGCATCGCTTCAACCTCTGCTTCCATCATGCAACTCCTTCTCTGGCTCTCCCGCCTCCCTCTTTCCCTTAAGAGGACCCTTGTGATTACATCAGACTCCCCGGGATAATCCGGGTAAACTTCCTATCTCAAGATCTTTAATTTCGTCCATCTGCAATGTCTTCTTTGCCCCACAAGGTGACATATTCTCAGGTTCCAGGGATTAGGGCGTGGACACTTTTGGAGGGCCAACCCCCTAGCAGAGGGTTGTTTTTAGAATAAAAAAAGAAACAGAAATAATCTTTGGGACCTGGGGCTTGGTGAAGAATTCTCAGACGTGACATCAAAACATGATCCATAAAAGAAAAGAAAAAAATTAATAAACTGAACTTTGTGAAAATTTAAAACATTGGCTCTGCAGAAGACTCCATTAAGAGGATGAAAGACAAGCCACAGACTAGGAGGAAATATTTGCAAACCACATACTTGACAAATACTCATATCTAGACTATATATACTAAACTCTCAAAATTCAACAGTAAGATCACAATCTTGTAAGAAAAAAGGCAAGAAACATAAAATGATATTTCACCAAAGAGGGTGAATAAGCATGGAAAGATGATCACATCACGAGCTATCAGGGAAAAGAAAATGAGAACTGTGAGGTGTCACTACACACCTTTAGAATAGGTAAGATGAAGACTGGGGACAATACCAAAGGCTGGTTAGTCTACAGAGAAGATAGAGCTCTCATACCTTGCCAGTAGGGGTGCAGCACAGCCATTCTGGAAAATGGTTTCAGAGTCTTTAGAACAACGAAACATACACTGATCAAATAACCCAGCAATTACACTCTAGACATTTGTCCTGGGAAAACAAAAAATATATATCCATACAAAAACTTCTACAGGATTCTTCATAGCAGTTTTACTTGCAATAGTTAAAAACTACAAACAACTAAAATAGATCCCATACCATGAAACACTACTCAGCAATAAAAAGGAAGGAACAATTGATACACTCATCAACGTGGCTGGATCTCAAGGTGACTGTGCCGAGGGAAACATGTAATATATGCATAACATTCTCCACATGACAAAAGTATATGAGAGGGGACCCCAAAAACCAGAATTTATTTAAATTCTTACATGTTTAAACTTCAGTCACCTTCAAAGTACTCTCTGTTTGATGGAGTACATCTATCAGGATGCTTTATCCATTGCTCAAAACAGTTTTAGAACTTGTTAATTTTGATGCCTTTTAGTGCTTCTGCCATTTTTTTGTTTCACCTCTTTCATATCAGCAAAACATTTGTGTTTGAGGACTTTTTTCATCAGATAAACAATAAAAAGTTGCCTGGGATGAGATCACGTGAATAGGGAGGGTGGGACATGGGGACCATGCCATTTTTGGTCAAAAACTGATGAACACTCAGCACAGTGTGGGCAGGTATGCTTGTAAATTACCCATAATGAAATGGGCAAACGCGTTGAAAGAATCTCTTTTTTTTTTTTTTGAGTTTTTTTGAGTTGGTGTCTCACTTGTCGCCCAGACTGGAGTGCAATGGCCGCTCCCTGCCACCGCAGCCTCGACCTGCTGGGCTCCAGCCTCAGCCTTCCAAGTAGCTGGAACTACAGGCGCGCGCTACCACTCCCGGCTAATTTTTTGATTTACTGTAGAGATGAGGTCTCACCAAGTTGCCCGGGCGGGTCTTGAACCCGCGGGCTCAGGCAATCCACTCACCTCAGCCTCCCAAGGCGTGGGATTACAAACTGAGCCACCGAGCCCGGCGAAAGAATCTCTTAAAAAATATTTACTGAAGCTGAACACAGCCTCTCACAACAATGCTAGCTGGTACATTGATGTCAATGGGTTTCCAGAACACTCACCTAGTGGGGGAAGCCTGTGCTGCGAGGGCCCGCCCTCCAAAAGATAACTCCGGGATTTGGGTGGGGCTACCTCCTCATATAGATGGAGAACAGATTAGTGATTGACAGGAGTTCAGGAGAAGGGGAAGAGAGATGAGTGGATGTGGCCCTAAAGGGGTAGTAAGTAGGAAGTCTTTGTGATGATGAGATTGCTGTCTCTTGATCGTGGTGGTGGTTACACAAATCTCCTAACAAAGTGACATAGACCTATACCAGATTATACCAATGTCAATATACTGATTTTGATATTGTACTATAGTTATGTAAAATGTAACCACTGGGGAAAAGCAGATGAAAGGTATACAGTTGTCCTATCTTTGCAACTTCTGTGAATCTACAAAGTTTTGGGGTTTTTGTTTTTATGGTAGAGGTGGGGTCTTGATATGTCATCCAGGCTGGTCTTGAACTCCTGGCTTCAAGTAATCGTTCCACCTCGGCTTCCCAAAATTCTGGGATTACAGGTGTAAGCCACCACACCCTGCCAGCTATAATTATTTCTAAACTAAAAGTTTTTTAAAAAGAAAGGAAACGGAAATAACCTAAATGTCCCCTAAAAAATAGGGGATTGGTTAAATGAACTGTGCTATATCCATACAATAAAATGATGCAGAGCCATTTAGAATGATTAAGAAAACCACACAGGCAGACAAAATCAGAATATACAACAATGTGTTCTATAAGATCTCCTGGTTGTAACTAGGTTTGTGTGAGTGTAAGACAGACGAAAGTCTGACTGGGTACAACAAAATGCTAGCAGCGGTTATCTCTGTGTCACTTTTGTCCTTGGAACTTTTCGGTACTGCCCAATTTTTTACAATGCACATGTGTTACTTTAATAATCAGGGAGAAAATGCTATTTCTACTTTAGGGGGAAAAAAAAGAGTCTAAGAAGGCAGCCAAAGGGCAGCAGATTGTGGTGCCAGGCCATCTTTGTGTCCCAAACGCAGCCCCATGAACGTGTGCAAAGGGAGGCCTTAGAGAAATTCTCCTCCCGGGGGAAGGGACTGTGAAATATGTGCTTTGCTTTCTGGCAGGAACCAAATGAAAGGAGATGGAGTGATTCAGACCAAAGACCACAGCAAGTCAGGAATAAAACAGCACCTGGTATATTACAACCCCACCAAAACACATGTGGGACTGGGGGCAGGGGAGTGGGGGTGCAGAAAAAAGAGAACCTGGTTGTTGAATCTGGGTGAGGAATGAAGCCATGGCGACTGCCTCTCTCTCTCTCTCTCTCTCTCTCTCTCTCTCTCTCTCTCTCTCCCTCTCTGTCTCTCTCTCTCTCTCTCTCACTCTCTCAAATATTCTTTAGTATTTTTGCTTTGTCATCATTTCTGTTAAGAGAAACACCTGGTTTTACATTTGCAACCACAAGCTCTAAATGCCTTTCTGCCGGGCTTGGCTCTGTCTGGGCCCCGGAGGCCCCAGCCCCTGAGCAAATCGCCCTGCAGGCTCAGCTGGGGACTGAGAAGCAGAACTTTCTGGGAGGGTTGGGGGCGGCAATTAGGACTTGCATAAGTAATTCAGATAACAAGCCTCATAGCAATATTCCTGTTATTTTTAAGAATGTACTGTGCTCCTGGCACTGTGGTAGCTGCTCTGTGTAGCTCTTTCTGTTCTGTTTGGCAGATAGGGAAACTGAGGTCTAGGGAGGTCATCAGCCCAAGGTCACGCCACCAGTTCTGAAGGGCTCCAGTCCTGACTGGCTGCAAAGCTGTATTCTTTCCACATGGGAACTTGTGTCCCCCTTCTCTTTGGTTCCCCACGAGGATGAACAGGGGAGGGCACAGTCTGCACATAACCCCGTGTGCCCCCTTCCCAGGGCAGACGTCTGCCGCTGCCACCCAGATGGCCACTCCTGACCGGAGCAGTTCCCTGGATGCTGAGGCGGCTGCAGCTGGGATGGGATTTCCTGCTCACAGGCTCCCCCTTATGGAAACGAGTGCCATGCGGCTGAAACTCCCGCCTGCGTCAGCCCGGCAGGGACTGGGACGGGCCACCCAGCCCAGTGCTTGGACCTGGCTCCCAGGACCTGCCCAGCCTGGCCTGCTCTTCACGTTCAAAGAGCGCTCCTACCCCAACCTCCCCAAAGTACATCTTCCTCGGTGTCCCACTAGGAGACATGTTCTTAGATCCACACATTGCAGAATGTTGATAAATAAAGTAACATAAGCTGACAGTGCCTGGAGCAGAAGTGATGATATTTACGATGGCCTTCTCAGGGAGCCTTCTCCTGTTTAGACACCAGAAGGAAAACATCCTTTCTTTTAAAATATACACACATCTATATAGCATGTGTAATGTTTTATTTCCTGGGATGGCTGAGGACTGCTTTCTAGCCGTAGAGCTTTGGACATATCTCATTCCCTCTGTGGGTCTCAGTGTCCTCATCTGTGAAATGGGTGTGATAATACTGACCTCATAGGATGGCTGTGACCTGTGTCCATAAAGGGGTTAGGTGAGTGTTCATCTATGCCCGTAGGTCCTTCTGAGGGTCTTATAGTCTTAGTGTTTATTCACATATTCACTCATTAAGCCATTCAAAAAATGCTTACAATGCTGCAATCTGGGCAATTTACAATCTAAATGCTTATTCACCTATTCGTTAATTAAACTGCTCAAAAAAAAAAAAGTTTACTATGTGCCAGGCACAGCAATGGGCAGATCAGACAGGCGCCCTGCCCCCTATGTCTTTAGCAATGAGTGTAAAACCTGGCCCCTAGGAGGTTCCCAGGAAATGTTTGAGGAAGCAACAGGAGAGAAGAGGCAGGAACGTGGGCTCACAGACCTGTAGCTCACGGGGGCCCTGGACTAGGGGTTAGGACACCTGGTTCCAACTTGGCCCAATTTCTCTGTGACCTTGCTCTTTGCTCCTCCCTCTCCCTCTCCAAGCCTTCATTTACCCGGCTGCAGAATGGGGAAGCAGAAGGGAAGAGCTGGTGGAGGGGCTGTGACCTGCCAAAGCTCCTGTAGGTCAAAAGGCAGCCCTGCTTCAGACGGTCTCTCTCCCTGTGCCTCGCCACTCATCATGGTGCCTCATGGGGGCCTCTTGCCTGTTCCCCCTGGACCCCAGAGCCCTGGCTCTGCTATTTAGACATGAGCAGGGTTGGGTGGTAGGGACCTGGCTCTGGAATCCTAGCCTCAGTTTCCTCACTTAGAAAAGGTCCTGAACGAGAGCTCCTTGTGGCTTTATAGTGAGGATTTAAGCATGAAGACGCCAAAGCGGATGGACAGGAGAGTGTTCTGTGGCCATTGTGTTCTCTGCAAATGGATGGTCCTGTTCTAGATCATTGATCTCCAGTATCCCTTGGAGGCGCGTCCCGTGAGATGGGATTGAAAATGAGGCGCCTCGGCTGTGCAGCCTGCCAAGAAAACACCCTCGGGCTTCCTGAAGGAGGAGACTCCAGGGCGTGGGGCTGCAGGCTGCACAGGGCTGGGTGAGTGTGGGGTGGGGGACCTTCCATGCCGAGGGAACTGTGTGTGCAGAAGTTCATGTGTGAAAACAGCCTGGAGCTTAGGAGAGAACTTCAAGGTCTGCAAGGTGGGAGGGCAGCCAGCGTGGGGGCTTTGGAAGGGGAAGCTCAAAAGGCAGACGAGCCATCCCCCTCCCCAGACACAAAGGGCTTTGGATGCCAAGATGTTGGGACTATGGACTTCACACCTAAGGGAAGCCATGTTTGTGCAACTTGAGCAGAGCATGGGGGGAATTGAAGCAGGAGGGACCAGGGCAGCAAGAAACCAGCAGGGAGGGAGAGTGAGGGTTGGCTGCAGTCAAGGCCGGGGGGGTGTGGGGACAGGAGAGTATTTGAGAGATGTTCCTGAGGTGGCCCCAGCAGGGTTGCATGATGAATGGACTGTGGGGTGTGAGGCAGAGGGAAGATCTTACCATCTAGCTGGAGGGCCCTGACAGACACCGAAGGAACAAGAGTGAAGTCGACGAGAGAGATCATAATTAAGTGCTAAATTGTGCGGCTTAATTTATTGTTTGGACAGTTGCCTTGTACTATAAACCCCGTTGCTCTAATGAGCTCATGACATCAGCCGGCCGGGAAAGTATGCCTAACCCACCACACCGGAGCCATCTGCGGGCACTGCCCAGATGCCTATCTGGGCAGACACTCTGGCTGCTGGGCTGCTGGACTCAGTTTGCAATTGGGGATACCAACAAGCCCCAGGCCAAGGCACTCCTGGCGAGACCCCTTCCTTAGAAGCTCCAGAATCCAAAAGGCCTGGAACTCACAAGCATGTTAGTCCAGAAGAGTAGGGAAGCACAGAACATGAGTTCGACCATCATGCAGGAGCAAGGGTCCTACCTTGGGGCCCAGGGGAATTGGGTTCACATCCAGCCTCCTTCCTGCTGTCTGACCTTAGGCAGGTCCCCGACCCTCTCTGAGCAGCTGTTGTCACCATGTCTGTGAATTCAAGAAAGCATCTGGAAAGTGCTCTGTGAACCTTAGTTACCACGAAAAGATTCTCCCAATTGAAAAAGATGTTAGCCGGGCTCGGTGGTTCAGCCTGTAATCCCGCGCTTTGGAAGGCTGAGATGAGTGGATTGCCTGAGCCTGCAGGTTCGAGACCCTCCTGGGCAACTTGGCGAGACCTCATCTCTACAATAAATCAAAAAATTAGCCGGGCATGGTAGCGCACACCTATAGTTCCAGCTACTTGGAAGGCTGAGACGGAAGGATCGCTGGAGCCCAGCAGGTCGAGGCTGCGGTGGCCGGGAGCGGCCATTGCACTCCAGTCTGGGAGACAGAGTGAGACTCCAACTCAAAAAAAAAAAAAGAAAAAAAAAAGAAAAAGATGTTAAGGCCGGACGTGGTGGCTCAGTCTGTAATCCCAGCACCTTGGGAGGCCAAGGCGAGTGGATTG
>CAUYQG010145538.1:0-42637 GCA_963574415.1 Tarsius wallacei
CCTGTAGTTCCAGCTACTTGGAAGGCTGAGGCGGAAGGATCGCCAGAGCCCAGCAGGTCGAGGCTGCAGTGGCCGGGAGCGGCCACTGCACTCCAGTCTGGGTGACAGAGTGAGACTCCAACTCAAAAAAAAAAAAAAAAAGAACCATGACCATATCTTCACCTTTTGACCCCCAACTCTGTGCTTCGGTCAAAAGCTCAAGGTTGTCAATAAGTTTTCATGTATTGATGGGTTAAGTGAATGGTCTATAATGTTTGTAACATGTAAACAAGAACCTGAGATGGCAGTGTTTTTAGGTATCAGCTATGAACCAAAGATAGTTTTATTCTTGGTATTTTATTCATATAATATATGATATTAACTTACTCTTACTACCTTTCATCTTTGTAAAAAACCTATTTGGCCCTAAGATATTAAATCACTTAATCTTAGGCTATAAAACTAGTAAATGGTAAAGTCAAGATTTGAACTCAGGGGTGGCTGGCACCAAAATTTTGTTTTACTCTATACTGTATAAATAAAGCACAGGAATAGTCTTTCTACTTTATTGAATCAAAAAAATGCCCAGCTTTTATCTTAGAATTATGGACCTAAATGCGCCTCTTTGGCTCTCTCAAAACCAGCTCTGGGACTGGGTACAGTGGCTCACACCTGCAATCCCAGTACTCCAGGTCGTAGGATTGCTTGAGGTTGGGAGTTTGAGGCTGCAGTGAGCTGTAAATGCTCTACTGCATGACTGCATTCAAACCTGGGCAACAGAGTGAAACTCTGGCTCTTTAAAAAACAACACAAACAAAAAACAGCTCTAGTCTATTCTTTTCTCCAGGAGACACTATCACTACCTTCTCTAGGGTGGCAAAAATGGTTTTTGGTTGTTTTTTTTTTTTAGTTGGAGTCTCACTCTTGTCACTCAGGCTGGAGTGCAGTGGCATGCTCACGACCACTGCAACCTCGATCTGCTGGACTTAGGTGATCCTTCCGCCTCAGCCTTCCAAGTAGCTGGAACTACAGATGTATGCTACTACGCCCAGCTAGTTTTTTTGTGATTTGTCGTAGAGATGGGGTCTCACCAAGTTGCCTAAGCTGGTCTAGAACCCCCGGGCTCAGGCAGTCCTCTCTTTCAGCCTCCCAAAGTGCTGGGATTACAGGCTGAGCCACCACACCCGGCTGGCAAAAATGATTTAAAAGCTAACAGTAAATGTTCAGATATCTTTCCATATTCAAGAAAAATTATCTAACTAAAGAAATTTTTTAAAGCCCCTATATATTAACCTCCTCACGTATAAAACCAGAGTTTAGCCTGATGTGAGGATCACTGCAGAAAACAGACTGCCCTTGGATTTGACAGATATGCTCTTCAGGATTTATTTGGACAGCCAGGGAGAAAAGTCCACAGAACTGCTGCAAGGGTCAAACGTTATCCTAAATGACAAGCAAACATGTATGTCAAAGGTTCATATAAATGTTGCCCAATATTGCTCAATGTTATGGGTTAGACAAACTAGCCAACCACCTGCATTTGAAGGCACGCTGACACACACTCATCCAAGAGTCTATACTGTGGGTGAGAACACTGCAGTCCATAGGACAAACCTGCTCACTTTGTAAGTAAAATTTAATTGGACATAACCATATCCATTCATTTATGAATTAGCTGTGGCTGCTTTTCCACAGCAGAATTGAGTAATTACCACAGAGACCGTACAGCCCACAGAGCTTGAAATATTTGCTATCAGGCCCTTTATAGAAAAAAATTGCCAAGCCCTGATCTACACAGACATTTTGCACTAGGTTTTATGTACATGCAAGTAGAATACAAAGCTGCCAGTGTAGTCTCGGGATTAAATGAGAGACGGGGCTGTTTGCTGGGCAAGCCAATCATATCATGCCCTTTCAAGTCAAAATTCTTTCAATATTTGTTCAACATTTATTTGAAGGGGATGGGTAGAAACTGATTTCCTACTGATAAAAGTTACACATCTTTTCCTTTAGTTCAATATAAAGCGTTTATTGCATGCATTTAATATTACCTAACATTTTACCTTATTTGAATTTGCCTTCAAAACACAATTTTCCAGTATGGCAGTAACTTTTGGGGAGGTTTAACATTTAGATAACTGACGATGTCACATGTTCTTAGTAAATGACATCCCAGAATGCGTTACTTGGTTTGGAAATTGAAGCTGTGTTCAGAATTGTAAAGACTAACTGTTAGCCTGTTGGCCTCAGAAGGTGATGCAGCCCCTTATTATAGAGTGTGGCTCATGAGCACCTGTCACAGAAGGGCTCAGCAGAGGGAGACTGGCACCAGCAAAGAGTGTATCTTCTGTTTTACTTTGATTTTTTGTTTTCCATTCAAGAGCACTATCTAATTTGGCAAGAAAGACCACCAATTTATATTCACTACCTGCATCAAGAATTGTATGAAGCTGGTGAGGTGGCTCACACCTGTAATCTCAGCACTTTGGGAGGCAGAGGCAAGAGGATTGCCTGAGCCCTGGAGTTCAAGACCAGCCTGGGCAACTTGGCAAGATCTCATCACTACAATAAATCAAAAAATTTGGCTGGGCGTGGTGGCTCAAGCCTGTAATCCCAGCACTTTGGGAAGCTGAGTTGGGGGGATTGCCTGAGCCCACAGGTTCGAGACCAACCTGGGCAACTTGGCAAGACCTCATCCCTACAATAAATCAAAAAAATTAGTCGGGTATGGTAGCACACACCTGTAGTTCCGGCTACTTGGAAGGCTGAGGTGGAACTTGGATCGCCTGAGCCCAGCAGGTCAACACTGGAGTGGCTGTGAGCATGCCACTGCGCTGCAGTCTGGGCGACGGAATGAGACTCCAACTCAAAAAAAAAAAAAAGAGTTGTATGGGAAACAAAGGGATCTCTACCTTGCCTGAATTTGGAGAGGCAATTAATGATATCTAAGACTACTACTATAGACTCTTACAAAGATTCAACTTGAAGTCTGGGTGCCACCAGTACTTTATTACTGGATTGTAGTGTCACTTATCCAACTGTAGTAAGTACATTTTTCTGTCTAATGTCTGCACATTAGGACAAAGCACCCTCCATTTATCCTGCCACACAGGGGGTATGGCCATGCTTGTTGAACAAAAGTGAGGGTATTTAGTGAAGCCACTGCTGTCACCCAGGAGTTGCTGACCTATTAGTTTTATCAAAAGTCCCCAAAACTCACTACTGATGGTCACAGTTTGAAATAAAAGCAGCTCATCAAATAGAAAATGCCGCCCTACAAATGACAAAGTGCTGGGTCACCCCTCCATAGCTGGGCCCCTTATGTAACTTCTTATGGGCCCCTTATTTAACATCTTTGAGATGTTAAATGAGTTTCACCCCATTCCTTGACACCAAATCTCTCCTTTCAGGGCCACCAAAAATAGTACTTGGTTATCAGGCTCTGAAATCACATAACAAAGCTGTGACATTCATAGTACATATGGATGAGAATGCCACCTATGTAGCTAATCAACGCTTCTGTAACTGAAATTTAACTCACTTGACCCTGCAGTGCAGGGCCTCATGGAGAAGTAATAGGGACATTTAGGTAGGGAGTAAATACCCTGAAACCCATAACTGAATCCTGAAAAGGAAGACTAACAGAGGAGTGTGAAGTCCCAGTTAAGGCCTACCAGTCTGCTTGTGAGTTTTCTGTCCTGTTGTGAGTCTAATTTCCTCATCTTACTTGTTCCTGACCAGTTTGGCCCATGGCTTTCCCTCCCTGGACTTTGATTTCTTTATCTACTAAATAGAGATTTCCAGATGGTTGCTAATACTTCCTCAAGTGTCAACATTGGGTAATTCTAAACATACATTGCCATTAAGATATAGATACTTTCAGACTAAGAAAAACAGTAGCTTCGGCCTTAAAAAAGAACTCTACTTAGGAGAGTTGTGTCAGAATGCCTAAAGTGGCCATGATCAAACCTTAACTGCTTCTTGGTGAATAAAGGGGGAAAGTACAAGATAGAGAAAGTACTGTTCTTTATTTAAAAATTCTTCCTCCTTTTTTGGAGTTAAAAAACCCTTTTATGATCTGGTAGGGATCATACCGTGTGTTTGCTCAATTGTTTAGATTCTTACTTAGCAAAATTAAGTTGGCAATCCAATGTTGACTTCAAGTGTTTGTTGTTGAAACTTTACTGGTCCATGGGATCCAAGCACCTAGAACCTCTGCTCAAAACCCCACAATTGAAATATCCAAAGCCTCAATTTATGCCAAGATAAGAAAGTGGGTTGGTGTAGTTCTTTTTTTCCCCTACATACTACATACACGCATTTAAGAAATATAAGGTAAATCTTAAACTGTGAAGAGGTCTACTCTTCTTTAGACGTCATTTTTGCTGAGAAAGTCTCGACGCTGGGCACAGTTACCTGGCAGATACCCCAGGCTCAGGCAAGGAAAGCCTGCAGGAGACTTTAGTAGGCGAACATGGAATATAGTCATTGTGTTTAACTGCTGGCAGTTCTGCCATGGCTGAAAGTTGCTTAACGCTTGGTACCTGTTCCAAGGAGACTCTGTGCTGGATGTCTGTGGACCAGCACCCACACCCACAAACCATAAGAGAGCCAGCGGGTAGCCTCGAAAACCAAGGCTGGTGTCTGTTGGCAGATCCTCGATGGACTTTTGTTTGGATCTGCTCTTGTGCACGTAACTCCTGACAAATATCGAAGCCTTGCACGGGCCAGTGATCTCATTAATTTACATTTCCTTCACTAAAGCTTCATTCATGTCAAGTTGGTATTTGTTATGCATTGGAGCATCTTAAATATGCAGAGGTAAACAAACCTGCTGCTGTTGTGGTACATAGAAAGCTGTGTTTGGGGGCAGGGTGGTAAGCTTATGGCTTTTAACCCCTAACTTTTAAAGCTTACTGAATTTTGTGAATGATAATACATAGCAGGAGTTGTCCTGTTTTTAAAAGGAATACTGTGAAAAGTGTTCCTTTTGTCCCTGTGCCTTTCTAACCTAGTGCCTAACTCCAATTAGTAGTTTGTTTTTTCTTCAAGGATGTTTTCTATGCATATACATGGCAAAAGAATATTTTTCCTTTTTTATAAAAGTGGCGATGTGCCCTACACAGCATTCTGCATCATGTTTCATTCCCCTAACAATTTATCATAGAGGCTTGCCATGTCAATACATAATAAGCATCCTCATTCTTTTTTTTATGCTGCATAAAATTCCATTGTGTAGCTAAATCAAAATTAATTTGACAAGTCCTCTTCTAAAGAATATCTAGGTTGCTATAATGAATAACCGTGTACACGTGTTGTTTTGTGTAAGTGCTAGTTTATCTGTAGGCTAATGTATAAGCATGCATTTTCTAATCAAAGAGTTATATATGTTTGAAATTTTGATAGAAGTTGTGAAAATGTCCTCCATGGGCAAAGTGCTTACATCCCACTAACAATGTTTCAGGGGACCAATTTCCCTCCAGCTACATCAAAGTTTTGATGTATTTTCACCAATCTTATAGGTAAAAAGATCTCTCAGTGACATTTATTTTATTATGAATGGGACTGAGCATCTTTTCATAAGTTTGAGTTATATATACGTTCACTTCTGTGATGTGCCTGATCATGTCCTTGAGTATTTTTTTAGTTAAATTTTTTAGTTTTTATGCAGTTTGAATTTTTATATTGGAAGATTAGCCCTTTTTAATGAGTTGCAAATATTTTCCCATTTTGTCTTTTTCTTTTTCTTTTCTTTTCTTTTTTTTTAAATATACTGTATGATCAACTCCTTAACTTATTCTTCAGTGTTTAGCTCTGGGCTGTTTCCATTGTTACACAGTTTCAATCATCCAAATGTATTGAGGGCTGCCGGCGTGCCAGGCACATCGTCATTCACATTTTCTTTTTTTTTGTTGTTTTTTTGTTTTTTTGTTTTGAGTTGGAGTCTCACTCTGTCGCCCAGACTGGAGTGCAGTGGCCGCTCCCGGCCACCGCAGCCTCGACCTGCTGGGCTCCGGCGATCCTTCCGCCTCAGCCTTCCAAGTAGCTGGAACTATAGGCGCGCGCTACCACGGCCGGCTGATTTTTTTTTTTTTTTTGATTTATTGTAGAGATGAGGTCTCGCTTGCCCAGGTGGGTCTCGAACCCGCGGGCTCAGGCAATCCACTCACCTCAGCCTCCCAAAGGCGCGGGATTACAGGCTGAGCCACCGAGCCCAGCTGTCATTCACATTTTCATTCACTTAGCCATTTCATTTGTAGAGATTCAGTACTGGACCTTATGGAATCCGGCTTATAAATAGCAGAGAGAAAACTAGGACCCAAGTCTCCCTGGACTATGAAACCCATTCTCTTAACTACCCACTCAGAGTATCCAGTATGACTTCAGAGAGTACAACCTAACCTTACTCAAAGGAAAACAGTATTCACAAAATCTTCTAAGAGAGAAAACAGAACAAAAAGTGGCATTGTATTATAAGCCTAACTCATAGGAGCCACTATTTGGAAATGTTCCTCTCCATTCAGACAAATAGAGGTTCAAGATTGTGTAACCTCAGCAATTAATTGTTACTTCGCATATGTTAATTATGCCATGAAGAAATTACTACTCTGTATAATCATTATGTCCACCCCTTTTCATGTTCTTCGTTTTATACAAATATAATTTCTTTCTTTCTTCCTTTCTTTTTTGAGTCGTAGTCTCCCTCTGTCACCCAGGCTGAAGTACAGTAGTATGCTCACAGCCACCGCAGCCTTGGCCTGCTGGGCTCAGGCGATCCTTCCACCTCAGCCTTCCAAGTAGCTGGAACTACAGGTGTGCACCGCCACACCCAGCTAATTTTTCTTTATTTATTGTAGAGATGAGGTCTCACCAAGTTGTCCAGGCTGGTCTTGAATCCTTGGACTCAGGCAATCCTCTCACCTCGGCCTCCCAAAATGCTAGGATTATAGGTGTGAGCCACCATGCCTGACCTACAAATATAATTTATTGATCGTCCCACACAAGCAAACCTATTCCACAATTGACCCACATCATTCTCCAATATCGTAATATAGCCCAAAGCCAACTCAATTTTTTTTTTCATTTTTTAGTGATTGGGTGTATTTTTAACCCAGATTTCAGGGCGTATACCCAAAGAAATAAATGTTCCCCTTCTCTACCTGAAGATGTTCTACTGTGCATATAAGTGCATTCCTGCATATGTGCGTGAGTTTGTTTGTCTCATCTCCAGAAAAGCTCTATCCTTTTACACCATGACTGAACAGACCACAAAAGTCAGGGAGATGTGAATCCAGGGAAAATTACTCTAGTTAATGGAAGCTTCAGGGGAATGTGAACAATCCAAGAAGCTCAGAGTTCACTAAAAACAAAAATAGTAATAGTAAATGCAATATCCTCTCTGGTTGAATCTTGGGCTCCCAGCTGCATAAAAATGAAACTCCATTTAAGTAAAACATAGGTGTTTTATCTCACTTCTTTGAATGTTGAAGGAAATCTGCTTTAATAGAATGAATTTCTTTGTGTGAGATAGAAAGTGAAAAATGAGTGGAAGACATAAAAAATTGGCAACACTCTAGCCCACAGAGAGCAACCTGCTTCAGAACCTAGGGCATCGTGGTTATTTTCACTTGCTTGTAAAAGTGAGGAAGGATGTAGAGGTCACTTTGAACCTCTTTACTTTTACACCTTATTTCTGTATAGTCCACATTTATAAATTATTGCATGCCATATTCCAGAATCATTCCTTTTGACAATCCCGTTGGACCTATAGCTGAGAATGTGTCCCTCATAAATCCCGAAATATGGAAAGAGAAAATGTATGGATACAATGCTGAGGCATCACACATACATTATGCAAATATACTTGCTTAGAGAAACAATAACCATTTAAATGAGCAGGTGATTTGGGGACCATTCCCTACAAAGTGCCTGAGATGGAGATGTGACTGCTCTTCCCTCAGCCTGTCCGTCTCCTAGTATGTATGCCTTTCCACATGCTTGAAGATAGCCATGTATTATATGATGATGAATCCTAACAACACAAGACAACTCCTTTCTCTGCAATTCATCAAAAGAAACAGTTACCTGTAACCATGCAGGAGGAAAAATTATCTGCCTTGGATATTTTGAGTAGATATTTCCTAAATAGTTTTCAAGAGTGATTTTTTTACTATGCTGAATTTTTACCTTGTACTGATTTTCTGATGTAATGTTTGCATAAGAATCAACTCTACTGTATTAGCATTATCTGGAAAACTCATCAACAAGGGTACCTGCATAACGAACATTTGTATATCTAACCCTGAATTGTACCCCACATATTTAAAATAAAAAAAAAAATTTTTTTAAAGATAAAACCAGAAACAAAATTCATTCTTTCATTCAACAAATGCTCATTGAGTGTCTACTATTTACCAGGTACTGATGCAAAAATCTGATTGATGTCAGCTAACTTAAATTGTAGTAGATTCCAAGTGTTTGTTGTTTGCTAAAATCCTTTCTTATTTGTATGGTCTTGTGTGTGTGGTACCCATGAAAAGTAGACCATGATAAACTTGCCAGACCCTCAATGTCCCACCTAGAATGTAATGCAAAGAGATTTTGAATCTTTACATAAAATTCTATTGCATTGTTCCAATTTCAAACTGGAAATTTTAAGTATGAGTAGATTAGGGATTTTGTCTGAGGGCATGTCTAAATGAAACATTGTATGGGGTCAAAAAATAAAAAGGATGAGATTTATAAATACCAAGATTCAGACGAGTGGATGCATCTAAGGATATGATCAGTAAAAAGTACTGAAGAGGCTTCAACTGTATTGATAATGTTTTATTTCCTAAGCAAAATTTGGGGTTCATGGATATTCAGGATATTCATTGGTTTATTCTTTACATATTTTCTATATTATAAATATTTTATAAAAGTTTTCAAAAATGAACTTCAGAAAAGGGAAAAAATGATATATTTGGGAATGGAAATCAGGTTTTAAAATCTCTAAAATAATTAAGGTCTCTTCTTTTGAAGACACAAATATAAGAAACAAGGTCCCATCCAATGTGCTAGTTCTCTCTGTTGGTAGGATATTTTGAGAATGACTTCACTTATCCCTGATTAAAATGTTTATCAAATATCCAAAATTCATGGTCAAAAAATGCTTTTTCGAAATTGCTCCACACACTAATCCTGGATCTTATCCCTAAGGGATCACAATGTGATTTCACCAAGAAAGATAGAGTGACATTCCCAGGAAGGAGACAAAGGAGAGGAAGAATTTTCAGGCCAGAGACACACTGTGATTGGCAGAGAATGTCTGCATGGATGGCCCTTACTGAGTTAGCATCTGTTTTTACCTGATGGTCTTTGTGACGTGAGCTTTGAGACACCCGCCATCAAGGGCTAGTTTTTCTAGAGACAATTTGCCCAAGAGTAATAGAGCTAGAATTTGAAGTCAAAATTGTCTTTGTTAATGTGTTCTCTCTCTCTCTCTAATATTTTAATTTCAGCGAAGGGAGCAACCTGACCCCAGCACATCACTACCCAGACTTCAGATTTAAGACATATGCTCCATTAGCATTCCGATATTTCAGAGAACTTTTTGGTATCAAACCTGATGATTACTTGGTAAGAATCTGTCATTTTTCTTCCTCCTACAGAAATGTGTGATGTAAACATTTGTTTCATAGCAACAGCGACAAGTAAGCTGTGTCTCTTATTTTATAAAGCTTTGGGGCATAGTAAAAGTTCCACGTTTTATAATGATTATAAATATAGCTTCAGGAAATTTGATTTGATGCTACAGCTTTTAAGTGATAGCTACAAAGTCTGCTGTTGTAATTGATATTTAAATAACCGTGATATCAGTTGCTACTTCAGATAATTATTCTAACAGATATATTATTATAATTAGTTCTAAATACTCCTGTGAATTTTGCTGATTAGATTCTATTTGAAAGCCTTCCTGTTTTAATTGCCTTATTTATACCATTCATCTCAAACCTACCTTGGCCCACAACCATTTCACCTTGACCTACAAATTTGAATAACATTTTAAAGAAACTGGATAGTTTTGTTCTCAACATCTCTTCATGCAGGCTCTTTTTAAATATATTTTTATTTGGCACAAGGGCATATTTGATCCTCAGATTTGTCTGTTCTCTCCGTCTTCCTTTTGGCACACAGGAAGTACAAACACAACAGCCTTTTTGTGAGGCAGTCTGATGTGACTTCAGAGTTTTACCTTATTCCTGTTCAAGGAGCCAGGAACTTCCTTTCTGTTACAAGTAAAAAAAAAAAAAAAAGATGCTTATTTCATAATTTGATCACTGTTAATACCCTGGGGCTCTTCAAAATTGGTTTTCAAGAAATTGTAGGAGGGATGCCATCAAATATTTATTGTTCATCCCATTCTCAATGATCTTAATAAGACTTGAGCCAGATCCTGGGATAATACTTTTCAGAGGAAGCATAGCCACACTTGTAAAAAGGGGTATTTAAAATGCATCTTGTAATTTGGATTGGATGTAAATAATTAATTTCAAAGCTGATTCTATTCTGTGCTGATGAAAACCCATAAATGTGTCTTCCGAATCTTCATGTGGAAAAGAAAATCCATGAATAATTTTCTTCTTTAATTGGCCCCTAAGAAAATCATGTGACTTCTACCTGATGAAATAATACTGGTTTCTCAAGGCACATGAATAATTCTCCAGGTAGCAGTGAGGAAAGGTTAAAATATCCCTGGGCAGGTAAGAAGTCCCCTTAAATATATATGTACATATTGCCATATTTTTCTTACCACTCCCCACTAATTAAAACATCACATGCCTCTATCCAGCATTACCAACTCAGGTACACAAGATCCTTTGGATGGGTGGGTGGGTGGATGTGGGTGTGTTAAAAAAGATCCTGTGATTTCTCACCATCTCAGGAAACATGTTTGGGGAATCCAATGGGGATTTGATATTATATTATGGGAAACTAAGTAGATCTTTGTGCCACATGTTAGACGTTAATGGATTCCCTTTCTGAATTTTCTTGAACTTCTTCTCCCCAGCCAAGAGATGCCATAGATTTACATTGCACACTGCTGATGCAGTCAGTACTGCAAGACAGAGGCCTGTCTCTAGCCCTCCTGTGCCCATTGCCCCGCAGGCTGGAAATCCATCCTTCCATTTGTTCTGATCTCACACATTTGCTTTCTTTGGGAAGACCCTTTTCTGAACAACTCACACAGATTACACAAGTGTCCTAATGAGTCTTTAAGCTATAAAAATTAGTTTTACAACAGGGTTAGAGTATTTGCAAAGGAGCACAGGAGACTAAGCTGATGGTTTCTTACAGCAACAGTCTTAATCCCTGTACATGGCAAAGGGCAAATTAACCAATCATTGGGTACACCAAACACCTACTGTATCTAAAATAATTTGCTCATGGTTATAGGGAGATTCAAAAAAATTACAAGTCATGATACTCAGATAACTGAGAATCAAACTGGAATACTAATTTGCTTATATAGAAAAACAACCAACTCTCCCAGGCAGTTCATTTTAAAATTGAAACAAAACATGAACTGCTCCAGGATTTCAGAGGAGAGAGGGGTCTTTCTGTCTGTTGGAGTGACAATTAGGAGGTCGTCTTATGAGCGTACTCTGCTTTTAACTGTGCTTTTAAAATTATGAGCGTACTCTGCTTTTAACTGTGCTTTTAAAATTACAAGGGTAGAAAGGAAGGAATGGATGTTCAGGGGGTCAGGGAGGCTGTTGCCTGGACTGTGAGACCAGAGATGTGAGCGTGCTAGATGTTCAGAAGGACTTTGAATGGACTAGTAAGGCTTTAAGGGAGAGTTTTGATCAAGAACATTAACCGATAGGACCAGACGATTCAAATCAACAAGTTCTTATATTATAGGAAATTAAAGAAATGTAAAGATTTAGACATTTGATGATATTGAGAAATTGCTTTTTTGGTGCGATGACAATATTATGGTTTTATTTTAAAAGGTGAGTCCTTATCTTCTAGAGGATATACTGAGATATCTATGGATGAAGTGATTTGCTATCTGGGATTTACTTTGATAGAATCTGAGGAATTGGTCAAAGGATTTCAAATTTCAATTCAAGAGGAGGAATAAATACGGGAGATCTAGTCTACATGGTGATTATAGTTAATAACAATATATTGTTTACTTGAAAATTGCTGAGAGTAGATTTCAAAGATAAATGTTTGAGGTGATAAAATCCTAATTACCCTGATTGGATCATTACACATTGTGTATAGGTATCAAAATATTACATGTACCCCCCCCAAAAAAGTATTAATACAACTATTCCATATTTTCTAAAAGAAAAAAACATTTCTTCTTGAAAAAAGTGATAAATATTTGAGGTAAAGGATATGTTATTTAGCTCAATTGAGCCATAAGACAGTGTGTACATACATCAAAAAATGTTATATACCATAAAAATATACAATTTTACTTGTCAATTAAAAAATTAATTGGAAGCATACACTTTTAAAAAGTGGATTGTAGAGTATCTGATTTATATATCAATAGAAGTATAAAAAATTAATTGAAAGCCTTCCTGAGGGAAGGGAAGTAGGGTGGGGGAGTAGTTGGAGGTATAGAAGAAATAAAATTGACCATGAATTGATCATTGAATGATCATGAATGAATTAAAGCTGGAAGATAGACACATGGGTGTTAATTATATAATTCTCTTTACTTTAATGTATATAAATATAATTTAAAAGATGGAGGGATACAATCAGATAGTATCTTTCTTTGATTCCATTTTTCTACTTCCTTCCTTCATCATGCACACAGAGTTCAATGACTAGACACATCTCTAGGACTTGTAAGAAATAGAACAAAGGCAGTGACCCGAGTTAAATGTGACTGCTTGGTCCCCAACAGCTACTGCCCCCACCTGCCCCTGCACTGAGGACACCTACAGCCCACTGAGGCAGATCCCCTGACAAGTCTTAGAGCTCCCAGAAGCTCATCTCCAAACCGCTTTGTTTGGAAAACCCACCTAATGATCTGAAGTGAGGTAGATAGAAAAGGGTCTCTTGCATGACACCGCCTGCTCCAAGAGTCAGGTATAAAAACCTCCAGAGACTTGAGTCCAACCCTTCATTTTACATATGAGGAATCTGAAGCTGGGGGTCAGCGAAAGGAGATGCCCAAGGTTTCCCACATTGGTGGGAGCAGAGCATAGACCAGACAGTGTCTCCTCATCCTTCCCCAGTGCTTAAAGACCCTTTACCAGCAGACCTCATGCTTCTCATATTTGATGAGAGATCTGTGAGTCACACACCTCTCATTAAATATGAACTCAGGCTGGCTTCTTCCTAGCCCATCAAACTGTGATTGTCCATTCTGAAGAATAAAGCCAAGAGGCCAGACACCTCTAACAAAGCACATTTTGGAAGAGTTGAGCTCAAATAAAGCACAGAAAAATGAAATAAAGACATCTTCTGAAAAACTCTCTGAAGAAACAAAGGATACCATACAAATCACAAAGTACATCCTAGCATCTCTCAAACTGGGGCTACTCAAACCCACACTTGTGGGAACTCAAACGTGCCAAAAAGAAAAAAAACGAACAGCCCCATTACAAAGTGGGCAAAAGATATGAATAGACACTTCTCAAAAGAAGACATACGAGCAGCTAACAGATATAAGAAAAACTGTTCAACCTCACTAGTCATCAAAGAAAAGCAAATTAAAACTACACTGAGATACCACTTAATTCCAGTCAGGATGACCATCATCAATAACCCAAAAAGCAATAGATGCTGGAGAGGATGCCGTGAAAAGGGAACACTTCTACACTGTTGGTGGGAGTGTAAACTACTACAGCCTCTGTGGAAAACAGTGAGGCGATTCCTAAAAAATCTAAAAATCGACCCTCCATACAACCCTGCAATCCCCTACTGAGAATATACCCAGAAGAACTCAAATCACTCTGTAAAAAAAGATACCCGGACACATATGTTTATTGCAGCATTGTTCACAGTAGCAAGAACATAGAACCGACCGTGCTACCCATCAAAAGAGGGCTGGACAAAAGAAATGTGGTACATATACACGATGAAATATTACACAGCCATAAAGAAGGACAAAATCATGAACTTCACAACAATCTGGATGGACTTAGAGTTTATAGTACTGAGTGATCTTTCACAGAAACAAAGAACTGAGTATCACGTTTTCACTCATAAGCAAACCTTGAACAATTAGTGTAATACTATAAAAATAGGATTGGCAGTATCAGGAAACTGCTGACGGGGAGGGAGGAGGCGGGATTGGCCATAGTAGGAATCTGCTCGGGGGGTGGGGGGGGAGTGGCACACCTCATCAACAAGGGTACCTGCATAATGAACATTTATATACCTAACCCTGAATCGTACCCCATATCTTTAAAATAAAAAAACTAAAAAAGAAAAAAAACCCCACACTTGTGAAGACATATTAATCCTCGTTGGATGTAAGGGGGAAACATTATTTAGCCATTGGTAACTGCATGGGTAGGTTTGATACTGAATACCTGGGATGTGTATATAGTTTTGTGCTGTTGCATCTGGATTTCTGCCTGAATTATTCTGTTTATGGCCTCAGTACCATTAAAATTTACCATGTGTGTGCTGATCACAAGTTCCCTGTTGAAACACGCATCATTTGGATTGTGAGACAGTACAGCAAAGGTGCTTCTGCACACACAGCAATGCAGACACCCTTCTTCATTTGTGCCTAGACAAACACCTCCCAAGGCAAAGCCAAGGGGCCCCAGAACATTCCCATCTCTCTTTTGGCAACAGGCCATATTGGTTCTTCTCTTCTCCACCATGTACCTGCTTATTCAAAAATCCAGTGTAACATTTAGAAGTCTTTTCAGGATCACCTGTGCTGATAAGAAAGAGAACAGGGGATATTTCCTACTATGGGGGAAGAAATGGCAGATAAAATTATCTCTACCACACGGGGCAAGTTTACATTGTTAATTTGCATTGGCATGGCCCTGCTGGGTTGCACTTTGCTTTTTTTCCAGTGGGTATAGCAGGGAGGCCCTGCAGGAAATAGAAGCGAGAGAATGAATACATTTGAACAGCTTGCACAGATGACAAGAGCCTGGAAGGTGCATAAAACCCAGGAGCGCACACAGGGGCCTGTTGCTCATGACTAATTAAAAAGTTCCCATCTCTTCTCTTCAGTTGATCTTAAAAGGCAACATTTCAAAGAAGGCTGTTAGAGGAGAACATGGTAACCAAGTGGTAGAGTGAGAAACATCGCATTCTAGAGGATAATGGGAATATTCTTGTTCAGTATCACAATTGCAGTTTGTTGTGCATCGATGCTGTGCTATTAGTAGTCCCCCAAAGGTTCAAAACCATTTATTATTCATTTATGTTCATTTATAAGTTACATAATAAAGGAGTATTTGACAATTTAGTAACCAATGAAATAGTCTCCATATTATGTCACTGCTTATAGAAGAATTTGAGACTTTAATTGAGAGCTGATGTTCAGGTCTGAATCCAGTTTTTTCTAGACAGCTCTTGCTGGATCACCTCCTAATTTCTCTATTTGCAGCCTCTCATTTCTGAATTCTTTGTTGTTCTTGTACTTTCACAACATTTGCTCCTACCTATAAGGAAGCTCTGTGTCAGGAATTCGCATGCCACAGAACAAGGAATCAATTTTCTAAAGAGAGTCTGGGGTCAGCCGGGTTCGGTGGCTCAGCCTGTAATCCCAGCGCTTCGGGAGGCCGAGGTGAGTGGATTGCCTGAGCCCATGGGTTCGAGACCTGCCCTGGCAACTTGGCAAGACCTCATCTCTACAATGAAATAAAATAAAAAACTAGGTGGGTGTGGTAGCGCGCGCCTATAGTTCCGACTACTTGGAAGACTGAGGCAGAAGGATCACCGGAGCCCAGCATGTCGAGGCTGCGGTGGCCAGGAGCGGCCACTGCACTCCAGTCTGGGTGACAGAGTGAGACTCCAACTCAAAAAAAAAGAGAGTCTGGGGTCTGTCTTCACTTTTTATGAGAGCTTGGGGTCCACATCTTTATTTTCCAGGACCTAAAATTCATGATTATATGGCAGGACCCTTTTTTTTCTTGCTTTGGTCAGAATGTTTTGGTGACTCTGGGTCATCCTCTTGTCATGGGCACGAGGCTAAAAGCCTCGGTACACCCTAGGGCATTGTCAGCTCTTCCTGTGGAGTGGGTATATGGCAAGTTGTGTGTCACTCTCACCTGCATGTGATCCTATAATTTAAAAGTAATAGTAGGCTGGATATGGTGGCTCACACTTGTAATCTCAGCACTTTGGAAGGCAGAGGCAGGAGGATTAATTAAGCCCAGGAATTTGAGACCAGCCTAAGCACCAGAGTGACACCTCATCTCTATTAAAGAAAAATCAAAAAATTAGTATGGCATGGAGGCGCACACCTGTAGTTCCAGCTACTCGGGAGCCTGAGGTGGAAGGATCACCTGGGCCCAGGAGATCGAGGCTGCAGTGAGCCATGATCGTGCCACTGCACCCTAGCCTGGGTGTCAGAGTGTGACCCCGATTCAAAAACAATAATAATAATAACAACAACCATAAAAAGTGGTCGCACTTTGCCAGGGTTTTCAAAAGCATTCGCTTTCAAAACTTTCAGGCAGATATTTTGGAGATGGAGCGCCTCAGACTCCAAGATGCTAAATTCCTTACTCAAGGTCACATAACTAGCAACTGGTACAAATCTCAGGCCCTTTCCACAAATCGCCCTTCCACACAGACACTTTATCCGCACACAATGGCTGGGCCAGAGCCCTTTGCTTCCTCTTGGTTTTTGTGGCATCCTGGCTGCAGTCTGACAGTTATTTTTGTTTTCCTAACTTATCCTTACTCATCTACAAGAGCTTAGCCTCTAATGCTGCTTAGCAAGAGAGCATCGAGAGGCAAGGCAGCAGAAAGAAGAAGAGGAGGAAGATGAAAGTTGCCTGATTTAGGGGGCCAACAACACTGTCTTATTTCTTTTCTTGGAGATTTTGTTTCCTTTATCCTCAAAGTACTTTTAAAGCAAGATAATGTAAAAGGTGACATCTAGAAACTCCCTTTTAATCATGTTTCTTCCAGTGTATCTTTCCTTCCTCTCCCATTTCCTCTCACTCTCCCTCCTTTCAGATTTTTCTATGATGAGTACTTAACTTTTTTTTTTTGAGTTGGAGTCACTCCGTCGCCCAGGCTGCAGTGCAGTGGCAAGCTCACAGCCACCCCAGCGTCAACCTGCTGGGATCAGGCGATCCTTCCACTTCAACCTTACAAGTAGCCGGAACTGCAGGTGCATGCTACCACACCCGGCTAATTTTTTGATTTATTGTAGCGATGAGGTCTCACCAAGTTGCCCAGGCTGTTCTCGAACCTGTGGGCTAAGGCAATCCTCTCACCTCGGCCTTGCAAAGTGCTAGGATTATAAGCTTGAGCCACTGTGCCCGGCCAGCACAGAGAAAAAAATCTTTGGAGAATTTCCAACCTTGTTGTTTTCAGATGCTTACATCCTCAAGATATAGTTCTTTGTGTTACAAAGCTATAGTAATCAAAACAGCATGGTACTAGCATACAAACAGACACGTGAACCGATGGAATAGGATAGAGAGCCTAGAAATAAACCCACACATCTACAGTCAATTGATTTTCAACAAAAGGGCCAAGAATGCACAAGGAGAAAAGAACAGTCTCTTCAATAAATGGTGTTGGGAAAATTGGCTATCCATATGCAGAAAAATAAAATTGGATGTGTATCTTATACCATATACAAGAATCAACTCAAAATGGATTAGAGACTTAACTGGAAGGCCAGAAACAGTACCAACTACTAGAAGAAAACATAGGGGAAGGGCTGCGTGGTGTTGGTCTGGGCAATGATTTCTTGCATGTGACCCAAAAAGCACAGGCAACAAAAGCAGAATGGACAGATGGGATTGCATCAAACTAAAAAGCCTCTGTACAGTAAAAGAAGCAGTTTCCAGAGGGAAGAAACAACCCACAGATTGGGAGAAAATATTTGCAAATCATATATCAGATAAGATGTTAATATCCAAAATATATAAAGAACCTAAAGTATTCGATAACAAGAAAACCACCCTATTAAAAAGTCAGCAAAGGACCTAAACAGACATTTCTCAAAAGGAGACATACAAATTACCTACAAATACATGAAAAAATGCTTAACATCACTAATCACCAGAGAAATGCAAATTAAAGCCACAATGAGATATCGTCTCACTCCTGATAGGATGGTTATTATCAAAAAGATGAAGGATAACAGGAGTTGGCAGAGATGCAGAGAAAAGGGAATCCTTGCACACTGTTGGTTGGAATGTAAGTTAGTACATCCATTCTGGAAAACAGTATGGAGGTTCCTCAAAAAATTAAAAATAGAATGACCATATGATCAAGCAATCCCACTCCTGGATAGATGTCCACAGAAATTGAAATCAGTATGCCAAAGAGATATCTGCACTCCCATGTAAGCATGGAAACAACCTAAGTACCCATCAACAAATAGATTCTTTGATGTGGTGTATATTCACAGAGCACTGTTCAGCCTTTAAGAAGAATGAAATCCTGTCGTTTGCAATAAGGCGGGTTAGTAGTCTGTAGGGCATCGTGTTATGTGAAATAAGCCAGGCATCGAAAGACAAATATCACATGATCTCACTTATATGTGGAATGTAAAAGAGTCAAGCTCATAGAAGTAGAGAGTAGAATGGTGATTACCAGAGAGTGGGGGTTGGGGGGTAGTGCAGAGAATCAGGGAAAGGGTTGGTTGGAAGGTACAAAGTTTGTTAGACAAGAGGGATAAGGTCTGAAGATCTCTTGCATAGCCAGGTGACTATAGTTAATCATAATGTATTGTATATTTCTCAGTTGCTAAAAGAATGGACTTTAAATGTTATCACCACGAAGAAATAAGTGTGTGAAGCGACGGATATGTTGATTAGCCTGATTTGATCATTCTACAATATATACATTATCCAAACATCACCTTGTATCCCATAAATATATACAATTATTATCAATTAAAAATTTAAAAGCCGGGCTTGGTGGCTCAGCCACCTTTGGGAGGCTGAGGTGAGTGGATTGCCTGAGCCCGCGGGTCGAGACCCGCCTGGGCAAGCGAGACCTCATCTCTACAATAAATCAAAAAATTAGCCGGGCGTGGTAGCACGCGCCTGTAGTTCCAGCTACTTGGAAGGCTGAGGCGGAAGGATCGCCGGAACCCAGCAGGTCGAGGCTGCAGTGGCCGGGAGCAGCCACTGCACTCTAGTCTGGGCGACAGAGTGAGACTCCGACTCAAAAAAAAAATAAAAATAAAAAATAAAATAAAATAAAATAAGTAAACAAACCAGGCAAAGGAGACTGATGTGCCTCCCCAGACAGGGTGCAAGCTACCTTCACAACTTCCAACAAAGCAGCTCAACCTGTAAGACTAAGCAAAGTTCATCAGCATCAAAAGGTCCAGGTGGCCAGGCATGGTGACTCATGCCTGTAATCCCAGCACTTTGGGAGGCCGAGGTGAGAGAATTACCTGAGCTCAGGGGTTTGAGACCAGCCTGGGGAAGTTGGCAAGACCTCGTCTCTACAATAAATCAAAAAATTACCCGGTATTGGTAGCACTCAGAAGGCTGAGGCAGAAAGATCGCCTGAGCCCAGCGGACCGAGGCTGCAGTGGCTGTGAGCGTGCCTCTGCACTCCAGTCTGGGTGACAGAGTGAGACTCCTACTCCGAAAAAAAAAAGGGGACCAGGTGATTAATGGAAGACAGGTAGCAGTCACATTTCAGGGGTGGCTGTGAGGGTTGTTTTCGTTGTGACTATACCAGCTTACCTCATCCTGGGAATCCCATCAAATGCTATTTATTTTGGCAAATCAGGATAAAACCCAGGAATCTACCACAGGGATACCTGGATGAGTATTTCCCACCTAGAGCTCTCCCCCATGTCCCTCCATACATATCCCACAGAGCTGCCTCCACCTGGAGGACCCATAAGCACCATCACTCCTGAATTCCCCCCATTCTCTCTCCAAACCTGCACGCAATCCTGGGTGTCTATCTCTGGGATACACAGCCCATCCAGCCACCCAAGACAGTCACCGTGAACTCAACCCAGCCCTCTGCCAACCCCATCGCCAGTGTCCTGCTCCAGAGCAGGCCCGCATGCCCTTCTTTCTGGGCTGCTACAATGGCCTCCTTCCTGGCCTCTCCTGCCACTTCTCCAGGATTCCTTCAGAGCAGCCCTCCTTACTCATGACTCACTAACTCAGATACTTATTTATATACTACTTGCTATCTTCCTGATATTACTTGGTTAGTTCAAAACAGTTCAATGGCTGCACACCTTCTCCAGAATAAAATCTAATCTTCCCTGCAAGATGAGCAAGCCCTCTGGGATGCCACCCATTCACTTGTCCTGCCCTTTCTTCCCAGGAACTCATGATCAACTTCCCATTCACATACCCTCTGCTCAAGTCTCCAGGCCTTCAATGCAGCCAGAGGAGTGTCCTTCACATCAGGAGCCTCGCTTAGATATCGACCCAACACGCCCTCCTCCATAAGGCCCTCCCTAAAAAGACTTTTTGCTGCAAAAAGACTTCTCGTGTATCCTTCCCCACTGTGCCCAGTACTTGTTGCCATGGCAGTAACCAAACAGCTAAAGTCTAGTCATTTGCAGTTTGAGGACAGGGATCAGTGAGTCTCATTCAACTCGATTCCAAATGTCTAGCACAAGACCTGGCCCAGAGCAGGTGTTCGGTTAAAGTTTCCTGAATGAATGAAGAACAAGGCAAAAATGAGAAAGAAGGAGTTAATGGGGAAGGTTTCTCAAAGGCTGGAAAATCCCCCTGGCCAGGTATGGAGAGCAGAAAGGGAACAGAAGACCCAAGCTGAAACCACACACACGTCATGGCCACCTAATTTGTTACAAAATCCAAACTGTTTATGGATTTAATTGTCATATCCTCAAAACAAAAAGGGGGAAAAAAGCATATCGGGGCTTTCAATTTACAAAGACAAATAGGAATGCAATAAGCTTTGCACCTCACTGAACCATCTCAGTTTTCTGAAACCTTCTAGCACTCCCTGACTAACCAAGGTGGAGGCATCTACCACCACACCAGACTGATACACCAGAAAGCACACTGACTGACGTGGCCTCTGCTCTCGCTGGGATGCATGTGAAGGCCATGTGCCTCCCTGGAAGGCTCCACGCACATCTACCAAGCAAGTGCTACACCAACATTTGGTATCAACTCAGAATCTAGAGACAAAACTTGGAAAATCCACAGCCACGTGGGATACCAGTTCTGCAAATCCCAAGATAAACGCTTGTAATAAACCATGATGGAATGGAATGGGCACGGCTTTGGGGCCAGACAGACCTGGGTTTGAATCTCAAATCCCCTACTTACAACTGTGACCATGAAGCTGTAGCACCTTGATTTTCTAGCTTTAAAAAGAGGAGGGGGAAAAAAATTCCCAGCAAATAATCTAACAATAAACAGGAATTCCCCTCCCAATTCTTCTCTCTTGTCCTCTTCACCTAATTAACCCCTCCCCCCATCCTTCCTAGGAATGGGCACCTGAGGCCTCTGAAAATCAGTCTCCAAAAGTTCAGTAACTTTTCCTTCAGGTCAGCCAGGTCCACTGAGGACAACATGGTACAGCATGGCAACTCTGAACAACGGTGATCTGCACAGGGAAGAGGGTTTCATGGCGAGTAAGGGGCGAATGCTGCCTCCCTACGGCCCTCTTCCAGGGTCACAAGGCACACACAAAGGGTTCTGGGCAGCCTGCAAAAACAAACCTGCTTAATTCCATCCCAGGAATATCCTGCACGAAAGCTTTTTCTCCATGCTAATCTGGGAAGTGCAACTCTGATAAGGAGCCCAGAAAGCCTGTGGCAGAAGAGCTGGCTTTGAGATTGACAGGGTGCTGCCTGGCTGTGCAATCCTGCAGGAGTCACCCAAGCCCCAGGCCTCAGCTTTCCCACCTGTAAGATGTCCTACCCGCTCACAGGCATGCACAAGCCCCTCCCTGCAGGAACACTAGGGTTGTTAGAGCAGTTATCTACAGGAGGGTCAGCAAAGCAGCCACCCTGCCAAGGGGTCAACCACGCAGCAGCCCCCACAAGGCGCTCACTCTCCCCAGGCTACGAAGAGGTAGGGGGGCTCCTCCCAGCTGCCCAGGGCGCAGAAGGTGGACGCTACTAAGGAATGGGAGGCCTGTGGGTGAGCCCCCCTTCCCTCCCCACCTCAGGAATGTTGTTTGCTTACAGAAGAAGCTGAGACTTGTTTCCATTAGCCGTATTCCAACCCAAGCCTGTGTTGATGCTTAGCAGATAAAACCAGAGAGGAACTTAGCACCAGAGCTCGGAGCCTGCCCTTCTTCCCTTCCCCCTCCAGGGGGGCACAGAGGGACTTCGGTGACTCCTAGAGCCCAGGGAACAGAGATGTTGGCATTTGCCTGACTATATGAGGAAGGGCCTGTGGTCATTTTCACTTTGCCGGTGCACAACAAAGCCCAAGCCACAAAAAACGACGCCAGTACATATTTCAAAACATCATGCTGTACACAGTAAGCGTATACAATTTTTGTCAATTTAAAAATTAAGCGAACAGTTTCCTTTAAAAAATGACCTCAGAATTTCATGCAGATAGATTCCAGCTTGAGATGAGGGAAAAACAGGGGCAGCATACCCAAGATCTTATCAGCCATTTAGGAATGTGGACCTTATTCTAGGGACAAGGGGTGAGGGGACAGGGAGGTGACATCATCAGATTTGTATTTTAAAGAGATCACCCTCCCTTACCTCAACCGAAGGGGGTGGAGAGAAGTCAGAGCTGGAAAGTACCAGAGACTAGCAGAAAAAAGACAGTTCCCTGACCAGGAGAGGTAGAAAGTAATGTCCCACTGGGTCTTCTCCACCAATCTCAGGGCCACAGAGACATGGTTATGGGTCCTCAGCACAGAAGTCACTTCTTAATGAATTAATCAATCAACCAATGAACAGGGCAGAAAGCAGCAAGAACTTGAGAAAAGCCCTGCCATCGTCCCAGAATGACAGTCCATCAGCCTGGAGAGAAGCATGCTCTGGAACCCAACAGACTCCTTCCACCAATGCCTGTTGGCTCTCTTTCCAACCGCTCCCTCCTGTCCCCTGCTAGACCCCCTCCATTCTGGTCACCAGAGTAGTCTTTGTTCATGCTGTCACTCAGACAATTCAGACAGCCCTTCTCCCAATTCTCTACTGGTCAAGAGCTCCCAAAGCCAGGTGTATATACCACCTCTCCCAGGCAGCCTCCCCTCATCCCTAGCACACTCATCTTTCTCCCTCCTCCCCCTGTCCTAACACAGCCTGCTTTACACCAGAGCCACTGCTTCTCCACCCCTCTTCCCCACCGTCCCTCGGAACTCTTCAAAGGCAGGGTCTTCCTGCCGCACTTGCTCAAGTGCTGACCGAGCCCAGGGTGCTGCCTAGAGAGTCCTCAACAAACGTTTGTTGAAAGGAACTGAATTGTTCCAAATGCTTGATGTGTCTTCTGGGAACTTGGCTGTCCAAGGGTCACCCCTCCTGACTCCTCAGAGGTCTGATACCTCCAGAGGGAGGCAGGGAGGAAGTGGGAAGGTGGGGAGGAAGGGAAAGAGGCAGGAAGTATTAGAAAGTTGGCAAAGTTGGAGGGAAGTGAGGGAAGTCAGAGGGAAAGGAGAGAAGGGGAGGAAGGAAAGAAGTAGGGAAGGAAAGGAAGGGAGAAAGGACAGAGAGGAAGGAGGAAGGAAAAGAAGGAGGAGGTGATAGGAGGAAAGTTAGGGAAGTCAGAGGGGAGGGAGGAAGGAGGGAAGGGAGGAAGGGATCAACAACAGGTTAAGCAGCTTTTGCCCAGTGCTAAGCTTTGCAGACAGACGTGGAACTGGATCTGCAGCTAAGTCATCTACACTGGACCCCGGGCTTTGCTTTCAATTGGTTCAATATTTGCATAGTGAGCTCACACCTGTGCCTCACCTACTGCGTCTGAGCTCTCACTCAGATGTCCAGGAGAAGGAGAAACTGCAGAACAGCATGTTGTTTTAGGCATGGGGGTGGCATTGCCTCCTGAACAGCGAGGGCAGAAGAGCCCCTCCAACTTGCCCCAGTTCAAAAAGGCTGAAGGAGAACTGTTGGGCTGGGTCCTCACCAAGCACGCAGCCATGCCCCCTGCAGATAGCATCTCCCCAGGTTGCTAGTGGCTTCCCACACCCGCGGGGGCAACTTGCGCCCTTCAGATTCCTGCAGCAAAGTTATCCCTTCCCTCTGGTTCTGCTGATGAATGGTTTTTCTTTCCTCAAGCATGTGAGCAGAGTTTGCTGAAACCCAATGCAGAAAAATAAGCACACTCAAAAGATGTAATTATATGGCCCGTCCCAATGGGAACGTGCAGCATGATGGTTTTCTGAGTCTACAGCATGAATGCTGAGAAGTGCAACCTGAGATCAGAAAGGAAAGACAATTGCGACCTCTCAGTCTTGAACCCAGACCTTCAGCAGCTTGTTGTCTTCCAAGTGATATTTAAATAACACAAAAAGCAAAAAGCAACCAAATATACAGCCACTTCCCCCGAACAGCCATCTGCCTCTGTTCCTGCGAGGCTGAGAGCTCCCAGGCAGGGATGGAATCAGTCCCCACCAGGTCCTGACACACAGTAGGTATTGAACTCAGGTATGCGAGAAGTTTGTCTTCCCAAAGGTCCAGACGCCAGGGATCCAGCCCAATAAAAACTCTGCCACCCATTCTTCAGAACCTAATGTTAAACCCAATAATCCCACATCATATTGTCCAAGCAGAAGCATGACTATTGTGTGGCTCACTTCTAGCTGCAGAAGGCCAGGTAGCCAAGAGCCAGAATACACCACAGCCTGACTGTGGTCATGGGTCCTCATTCTTCACCCCACCCCCTAGAGCTCACTGTTAGCTACACTGTTAGCTACACTGTTAGCTACAGCTGATGTACACTAATCTTTAATTTGTTTCCAAGAGACACATGACTGGCCAGGGGTCAACAACAATCTTCCTGAGTTGATCAAGCAGTCATTTCAGTGGAATCTGTCTGATAATGGCTTCATCCGTGAAAAGGAGACAGACCTTCCAAAGGGTGACTGACCATTCATGACCATCACAGAAGGTATCTTAGAGACAGCCAGACTGAGGAGGCACACAGACAGGATGTGGAATGCCAGAACCACCACGTAACTAACAGAACAAACCTTGCCAGGTTGACTTGGGCCCTGGGTCTCAGTTTCTCCATCTGCAAAGTGGAGCTCATCCCAACTGCCCCCTAGGACAGTTGCAAAGCACCCCCCTTGCACCCCCACCTTCACCCCTTCCTGCTCAGGTCTAGCTGACGGCCACCACCCCAGAGGCCCCCTTCTCTATCCTGGATCAGAGCCACTGTGAAGTCAAAGTGAGCGCCCGAGTAGAGAGCAGGGCGCCCCGGGGCAAGCCAGCCCCTCCCCCATGATCTCTGCCTCTTCTCTCAAGACAGTCTGTCTCCACTGAGCTCATAATGAGTCAGTCACAGATGCTACCCTCACACAGCCCACTTCGAGGGTTTGAAGTCACATCCTGCCTAACCCAACTCGATGTGATTTATTCCAACCCAGGAATGTAGCTCATTTCCCAGAATTTTGTCAAGACCTTTAGTTAAAGAGTTTGCTCTCGCAATAGGCTCCCTTTACAGTCCTGGCTGCAGCGGTCGAGGAGCCAGCTCAGCTCAGGCCTGCAGGCAGGAACCACCCAAGGCAGGGCAGCAAGAGGCCCTGAGCATTTCATCCTCCTGGCTCCAGCATTTTTATCGCAAGCTACAATTTGTTTAAAAACAAATTCAAAAGCATTTTGTCAAAAATACAAACGTATCTAACGAAAGCATCATTAAATTACATATACGCACTCTTCACTCTGAGTATTTTCCACTCAAGTCTATTTTATTCCATTTCTAAAGATGCTGGCTGCCACTAAGTGATTTCACAACCCACCAACTAGCCTCAATTGACAGTCTTTGAAAAACACCAACCCGGCTCACCCTCCATTGGGTAGAAAAGGCTCAGACTAGTTCAGCACCTCACCCAAGATTACATCGCGACTTACACCAATCGGAAACTCAAGTCAGAAGCCAAAGGGAAACTCAGGGGCATCCAACCTCAGGCAGGTAAGACAGCAGCTGTGGCAACCCAGTCAGCTGGCATTTGTTAGACACATGCATCTTACAGTATTTACATCATCTGATCCTGCCAACCTTGACAAAACCAAAGCAGGTATTATGCTGCCTCCTTCCCCTGGGGGAAAAAAAAAAGAGAGAGAGCGACTCAGAGGCTCAAGGAGGCAAAGGGACTTGCCTAGATATCAGGACTCATGAAATTTCCATGATAACCAGGAAGGAATGCAGGTGCAAGATCACAAGGACAGAAAAAAGAGCCCAGTTCCCTCAGTATGCAATAAAAACAACAAACAACAAATGGAGTCTGGCTATGGTAAAAACACAACCCTCCAATGTCTAGTCCCATGCTGAAGAGACACCCAGAAGTGGTAGTATACTAAAGACTTAATACAAGAAAGATCAGCTGAGAGAGGAAGGCCACTGTCCTATGTGAAGAGATCCAGGAAGGGGCTTTCCACATATTTCTACCCCTAGGGTGGCATAATCTAATCCTATGTTGAACAGGCCCCTGGTCCTGGTAACATCAGCCCACTGACAGTATATCTGGTATACAAAAACATACACACACACCCTATAAACAAGAAATCCAAGGTTTCTATTTCTCTAGGTCAGTGGTCAAGGGTTCCTCTGAGAATTTGTTGAGGACAGTGAACCCCTCGCAAACCATTAAGGGGCTCACAGAGACCCTGAAGTGCAGTCCATGGACTCTTAGAAGGCCCTGGTCACAAGCTCAAAGGTAAAGGGGCACTAGAGTGGCCTCCTTCCCACCATGGCAGTGTGAACAAAGCCTTAAGGAGGGCTGGGCACAGTGGCTCATGTCTGTAACCCCAGACTTTGGAAGGCCAAAAAGGAAGACTGCTTGAGGCCAGGAATTCAAGACCAGCCTAGGCAACATTGTGAGACCCTATCTTTACAACAAAAAAAATTTTGTTTAAAATTAGCCAAGTGTGGTGGTGCACATCTGTAGCCCAGGCACTTGGGAGCCTGAGGCAAGAGGATGGCTTGGGCCCAGGAGTTTGAGGCTGCAGTGAGCTATGATCACACCACTGCACTCTAGCCTGGGCCACAGAGTGAGACTCTGTCTCAAAAAAAAAAAACCAAAAAAACTTGAGGAGGGATCTCTTCATTAACCTCTATATCTCAAAGAAGTCTGAGGAAGCAAAGCTGTGGTCAGAACAACCCAACACTGGGAGCCAGTGTGGGAAGGTAGGGAGGTACTTCCCCTGGGCTGCTCTGGAGTCTCCTGGACTCCAGGAACAAGAAACCCAAAACGGAGGGGTGAACTCTCCTTCCTATGTTTCCATCCCGTGGTCCAGTTCTCAACTGAGTCAACACAGTACCAGCCCTGGTCACACAGAACGCATGGAGGGCACAGCCAAGCTTTCCGGAGAAGCTGGGGTGGACAAGCAGCAGCCCAGGGGAAATGACCCAAACACAAGCCCCGAGGTGAAGATAAAATCCACTCATTTCACACATTACAGAAAAATTAACTTACAGTGCCTGTGCTGGGTTGTGGCAGCACCCTTGTCTAAAAGGTTGGCCGGCCCAGCTGTCCTTGAGCAGGGAGTCAGCCCCCAGGGGTGACCTCACCATGTCCTTCACCAGAAACCTGACAGCTGCTTATTTTACCACCCGCCAAGAATCACCCCATTGCCCAAGCCACAGTCTGATTTCAAAGTGGTCAAAGCCGAGAGAAGGAAGAAGCTGTGGCCCCTGCCCTAGAGGGCAGCCAGATGCACACACCACCTCGCCTTGCACCAAGCTCCATGCCCCTCTCTCTTTCTCTCCCTCCCTCCCTCCCTCTCTCACCACACACACACACAGATGTCCGCAAGCTTGTATCCTAGAGGGCACTGGGACCAGGCAGAGTGTTATACTCCAAAGGCAGGCCAACCCGGATGTAGGCGACAGGTTCTCCATTCACTACTTGGGGAAATCTGGTAAATTACTTAAATGTTAGGAACCTCCATTTCTTCACCTGCCAAATGGGAATGACAAAGTCCATCTCACAGGACCGTGCTGGCAACTAAATAAACAGCCACTACCACCTTGCTCTGGGTGCTTTCACACGTGATCTCACCTCACCACACAACAACCAGTTCAGAGGTTCTACCAGTACTGCGGATGAGGAAACTGAAGCCTCGAAGTTCATGTGACTGGCTCCAAGGCACACAGGCTGCTGCTGCTGTCGGTATCCTGTGCATCTCACTCGGAGCTCCAGGGTCTTCATGCCTAACCACTCTGCTCCACTGCCTCTTGCACCACGGCAGCACGCAGAGAATCCAGCAAGACTCACAGCAGGACCTCTGGACAGCAGAGGTGACCCACAAGCTTCCCAGTCGCCAGAGCCAATGGGAGAGTTGGCTGGCCCTCCTGGCTGACACAAACCCCTCCCAAAACCTCACCTGACTTTCCTTCCAAACCCCTTTGAACCTGGTTTGTGAGTGCTGGGCGGTGGGGTGTTATCTCTTCATCCCTACCCCGCCCAGCTGTCCCAGGATCACACTGAACAGCCAGGAATGTAATGAGCCTGGAGTTGTCTCTGGCTTCCAACCACAACCAATTCGGAATGTCCCAGGTCCTGGAGCACAACAAAGGCTGCCAGGCAAAGCCCAGAAGAGCCCTGAATCCCGCCAGTCCGCAGTAGAGCATCACATTCTTTGGATTCTTGTCTGAAAGCCAGAAGTAAGGAAAGGGAGAGGGAGGGGGCGCGGGGGGGGGGGGGGCTACACAATTTCAACCTAAAGGTAATTAGAGCCTGCATTAAAGGGGAAGAGACTCACCCTCTGCAGCCTCCCTGTAACATGCTGGTCTTCCAAGGTGTACGATGCTGCAAAGGTCCCACACAGAGCCTCACAAACTAGAGGCACCTAGCATCCTGAGTGTCCTCACCTTGAGGACACCAAGGCTCCAGGACATACAGCTCATCACTCACACCAGGGACTCTGTGCCAAACTGACCTCAGTCTTAGCATCATGTCAGAAGCCACTCTCTACTCCTTCCTCTCTGATATGAGGCTTAAAGTTCTGGCCAAAGTCCACAGAACCAACTCCAGGTAGAATTCAGGGGAGAAGCCACAGTGCTGATGGGGCCTTGTGAATTGCACAGTGCTCGGCAGCATGTAATTAATCTCATAATGAGGCGTTTTTCATGAGCGCTTGGTGCTATACCCACCTCCTCCTCACACTGGCAAAGACAGGAAACAGTTGGCAGGCGGCAGGCCGGCTCTGGGCAGAAGGCAGGCTGAGAACGGCATGCTTCTGGACCAGGAGGAGAGGAGGGGATGGCATCGCCTTTCCTAGGGAGAACAGCAGAAGCCCAGGTTTCCCGCAAGGACCGGGCTGCAGATCTCACAGCTGCCTGCCCTTACCTATTGTCTATTCAAGGGGTCTACCCCAGATGTATTTTACACCTGGCATCAAGAGCCAATTAGGCTGTGCAACCCAGCAGCCACTGCGGTAAGGGTATGCACAAAAGCATGAAAGCCTACAAAAATCGTTTCACAACGATAATCCACACAACGGTTAAGCGGGATGAGAAGGCAGGAGAGACAACTGAAGCAGATATGGAAAACAGCCAGACTGAAAATTAAGAGTGAGGAAAACTCGGATCTTTCACTTGCTACTCAGGGCTAATCACTTTAGTTCTTGGAGCCGTAACATTCCCAGCTATAAAATGGGAATGCTAACACTGCCACCTTTGTGAGATTGAGACTTTAATTGCAAGAACCTGAATGTGATTTCAACCTTTATAAAGTGATAGAAAAAAATACACTAAAATAGATTTTTTAAAGTAATAAAAAGATAACCTGGCACTGTGCTGACAAATGGTGTATAAATAAAATAAACAAGGCTAAACGACTGAGTACCAAAGCCCTGTGCGTTATTTATCTTCCTCAATCCACAGATAAGGAAAACTGAGTCACAGAAAGGCTACATGACTTGCCCAAGGTCAAAGAGCCTGCAAGTAGAACAATTGTGATTAGGATAGATGGTCCAAGTCTGAAGCCCCTGCCTACTGACCTAAGTACTAGACATACACATGACTTGGCAGGTGAGCGTCGGAAGCCAGATGCAAGTCACCTACCCAGGGGCACAGAGCCAGGTGGGACAACCAGAGTCTGTCTCACCCGCATCCAGGCATGAATGTGCTCACCTGCTTCTCAAGCATTCATGAAGTGCCTTCCGTGGGCGAGGCACAGTGCAAGAGTCCTGGTGGCAAGGCCACTAAGAGGGGATGTGAGCCCAGGGCACAAGCTGCACAGAAGTGCTGACGCCGCCAGTCCAGCAAGAATGGCGACACAAGTGAAGCCTTCAGCAAGGCTTCGCTCTAGGTGCAGCCATCCAACTGCTGGCCAGCAACAGGTTCTAGGGCTACAGTTCTCACCGGTTTTCTGTTCCTCCCTACTGGTGAAAAAGTGATTATGGCTCATCAGAGAGATAAGACCCCTCCAAAAACACCTGACACTGGACGGGAGGCAGGGCAGTTTGGGAGCTGGGAGCAGCGAGGGCAACCCCCATTCCTGAAGTGTCCTGATCAGAAGAGGAATCTGGGAGCAGAGAGAGCAAGGACGCTGGTGAGTCGGCAAGAGGTGGTGAGAGTAAGGCAAGGAGCTTGGAGGGGCAATGGTATCCATGGGGTCCATCATAAGCCAGACACTGTGCCGAGTGCCTTCCATAACTTAGTTACCCAGAGAATACTGAGAGATGGGTTTATGAACCACAGTTTACAGACCAAGAAAGTGGGCTCACAACAGTTAAACAGCTGGTAAAGAACTGTTCTGGCACACTGGTACCCCAGACCCAAAGGAATCACGGAAAGTCCCTGGATCAGAGAACCCTTTGCTGACACAAACTCCCTTCTCCCCTGTTAGAAATTAAGTTGTGTCCCCCTCTCCAAAAAAATCACATGTTGAAGCCCTAAACCCCAGTAATGCAGAATGTGGCTACAGTATTTGTGGACAAGGTGTTGCAAGTGGTAATTAAGTTAAAATGAGGGCAGACCCAATCCAATATGACTGGTGTCCTTGTAAGGTGAGGAAGAGACCAGGCATCTGCCTGCAGAGGAAAGTCCACGTGAGGAACAGCGAGAAGGCGGCCATCTGAAGCCAAGGAGAGACTCAGAGGAAACTACCCTGCCCACACTGTGGCCTTGGCCTTCCAGCCTGCAGAACTGGAAGATGATACGTATCTGTCGACAACCACCCAGCTATGGCACTGCAGCAGCCCCGCCAGTCAGCATATCCCCTCCTGATTCCTGCTCTCCATGGCACAACTCAGTCTTGGCCCACATAATGAGCTTGTCTGACTGTCACCTGGTTCCCCTACTAGAAAGTAAATTGCTGGGACTTCAGCTGCCTTATTCAAAGATGTATCCCCAGAACCTAGAACAGTCTCTAGCTCCCAGCTAGTTATTGATACATACATATATATATATATATATATATTTTTTTTTTTTTTTTGAGCTGGAGTCTCACTCTGTCACCCAGACTGGAGTGCAGTGGCCACTCCCAGCCACCACAGCCTCAACCTGCTGGGCTCTGGCGATCCTTCTACCTCAGCCTTCCAAGTAGCCGGAATAACAGGCGCGCGCTACCACGCCCGGCTAATTTTTGATTTATTGTAGAGATGAGGTCTCGCCAAGTTGCCCGGGCGGGTCTCGAACCCACAGGCTCAGGCAATCCGCTCACCTCGGCCTCCCAAAGCACGGGATTACAGGCTGAGCCACCAAGCCCGGCTCTATTGATACAATTTAATGAACAAATAACTGAATGAAAATGGGATTTAAACCCAGCCACTACTTCTAAAGTCACTCACTTCCTTCCCTACACCCTACTTCTTTCTACTCTATTTCTAGCCTCCACTCCCTCCTCCAATAGAATGGCTAGCAAATAATTAAAATAGCATAAATTTAATATAGCATAAATTCAAAGTTGATCTCTAGCCTGTAATCACCACCAAACAGTAGCATAAAAAAGGTGACAGGCAAGAAATCACAAAGACACACAAAGGTCTCACCCTGACTACCAAGGGAACATTATAATCTACCAAGTGCTGAAATTCTTGAGTTACATTTTATTCTTATTGCTAATTTTAAGTCAATATGCAAAACAATAAGGGGAAGTTGAGTTTTTTGTTTTTTGAGTGTGTATTTAAGAGGGGGGTGGGTATTGAGGACCATGACAGAGTTCTGCTAGACAAACCTCAAACCCAAGAGGCCTGGTACTGATCCCAATCCCAACTGCAGGCTGGAGAGGGGAAGTGAGGATGCTGGCAAAACCTGAAACTTGTAAGACCCATGGACGTGTCCCAGTGACCACTCTGGACCCCAGCCCTCTTCACTCCTCAGTGGGGTGGGTGGCAGCAAGCCTTTGGCTCTTTTCCAAACAACAAATGCCTTCTCTCCTGCTCTCTCAGGAGCATTCACCAGTCAGGCTTGGTGGCTCACGACTGTAATCCCAACACTTTGAGAGGCTGAGGCGGGATACCACTTAAGGTCAGGAGTTTGAGGCCAGCCTGGGCAACACAGTGAGAACCCCATATCAAAAAAAAAAAAAAAAAAAATTCAGGTTATACTGACTTGAGTTTCCTGGGGCTAGGGAAACAGGAGCTATGGGGGGATGGGAGAAGAAGGCCACACCTGGCAAGAAAGCCATTTTTCTGAAATGAAAGAAAATACTAGAATGAAGACAACTCAAGTTTCTAGCCACCTCCCCCCACTCCTTTTTGGTGTTTTGATTTTTTTTTAGAGACAGAGTCTCACTCTGTCGCTCAGGCTACATGCAGTGCAGTGGCATGATTATAGCTAACTGCAGCTTCAACCTCCTGGGCTCAAGCAATCCCTCTTTCTCAGTCTCCTGAGTAGCTGGGACTACAGGCATGCACCACTAAACCTGTCCAGTTTCTGGGCCCCTTGACCACCCGTCTTCTCTCCTTAAGCTCAACCCACCCCACCCCCAAATTCACTCTCTCTCTCTCTTTTTTTTTTTTTTGAAAGCAGGATTTATTAAGAGGACAGAAAAGCTCCCACAGTGGGAGGGGACCCAAGGTGGTTGCCCTACTCTCTTACTACAAACATCTAACTGCTCAAAAGCAGCCACTAGGATTCTGAAACTTCCTCTTTACAACAAAACTAAACTGTTGCAAATTGTTGCTACAATTCTCACACCATCCTGAGGGTGGTATGAGCCACAACAGAGCCAAGTCCCCTGCCAGTGGCATTTCCACGTTTTGGACCGCCCCACCCCACTCCTATCCTCCTGCCCCCACCCTCAGCTGCCTCCTACACACTGGCCCCCATGGCAGGGGCTCACGCAGTAGGCCAGGGGTTATTCTCCAAGCCTCCCTGTTGGGAAGGCTCCTTGGAGACTTGTTTGCGCCCTTACCTGCTCCCCCTTACCTGACCAGGCCTTGGAAGTGACACACGTGGGGGGGGGGGAACAGACACCGACGGACACGATACAGAGGCAAGGAAGCAGGCTGAAGAGCTTGCTCTAAGGAGCCCAAAAAGGTCTCCCAGTTTCAGCTCCCTGGGACTTAACTTTCTCATCACTAATGATTAAGGGGTTTTACTTGTTTTCTATCAACTGGAAGCGGGCATCAAGCTGCCACCACCACCCCAGCCCTTTCTACCATCGCCACAACCCCACAGTGAAGAGGCCATGTCCACAGACTGTGACCCCTCGAGGGCAGGGCCTGGACATCCCATTTATATGCATCCTGACCACGTGGCCATTTCTGGCCTGGATCTAGAAGAGATGTTCAGAATATATTTGCTGAATTAATTCCAAGAGTCAAGAAAACCCATAGAACTTTCTGGCAATGTAAATGATGGTTTTTACTCTCCGTGGACCATAAAATGATCATTAAAATATTAATTGTGGGGACTGTTACAACACAGGAAACTTCATATTACTAAGTACTAAGAACACGCAACAGTATCATTCCGCTTAGTCTTATAAAATATGCATGCATATGGACAGGCAACTGAGAAAAATGCAAACAGTAGATGGAGTAACAGGCAAATTTGCTTCTTTCCAGCTTTCTTATTATGATGCTTGTGCTATAAAGACTACCACCCCCCCCATATTTTTATCTTAAAAGGGGAACTGATTCTAGTAACAATTATGTTGTGCTCAATACTCCATAAAAAAATCTCATCCCAAGTCCTCTGTTGGGAATAATGGCTCACCACATAAGCCAGAGGGCACAGGCAGAATTCCCAGCATCCATCTGGAGGTTAGTGACCTGGGAGTGGAATTCTGCACTCCCACATTTCCTAGGAAATGGCGCAAGGAAGGAGGCAAGCCTTAATGGACCATCTTGGGGCCAGGAGCTTCTAAGGAGGGGAGGAAGACTTTTACCAGCCTTGAGTGATTCACAGGGCCTTGGCCAACCTGAATCACCCCTGAGCAAAGCTTCACTGGAGTCTGGGCAACTGACACAATCCCAGACCTCCTCCCTGGACTTGCCATGCCATGCCCCTACCTTATGATCAGCTCAGAGGCTGCCTCCTCTAGGAAGCCTTCTCAGACCCTCCCATGCCTTGTCCCCTGGGCTTCCAGTATCCGTATCTGGCAGGAGACCATCAGCTCCTGGAAACAAGGGCCCACGTTTCCTTCACCTCCATATTCCCAGCACACAACACAATGTCTTGCACAGTAAGTTTTAAGGAGTCACTTCTGAATGTGAAGGATTCGATAGGTGGATGGATGGATGAAGAAAGGAATGAATGCAACAATTTCGGCTGGACTGAAGTCAAGAAGAGCCCACGAGTCAGGATGGCGCTGGGCCCTCTGGCAAGCTGGCTCCCCAGGGGGCACCACTTAGGGCCCAGAGACAGCAGGCGGGCACAGCAGGGCCTGGATTCACACTGGTGGCCAGGGTCTTTTCACCTGCTCTCCCTTAGGACCAATCACACTCATTTGAAAAACGGCCAGTTGGGGTTAAAGGTGAAGCCAGTTGTCAAGGCAACACTACTGAACTGGCAACGCCGCCCCGAGTAGCCAACTGCAGTACAGGGTGTGAGTCCCCATTCCGCTGCAGCCCACCGCTCTGCTCACTGAATGAATTCCCAGCCACTAGTGAGGGGGCCTCAGGGACCAATCCAAACCCTCACTGCCAAGTGAGGAAATGCACATCCAGGAGCGAAGGCTGTCTATGAGGCCCACAAGGGTCAGGAAGTTTGAATCCCTGCATGGTACCCTCATCTGCAAAATGGGGATAATTTCCCACCTCATGGGAACAATGGAAGGATTAAATCAGATAATCCATGGAAAAGCACTAGCATGGTGCCTCATACATACAATGTTCAATAAAATGTTGTTGTTGTTGTTGTTGTTATTAAGACTATTATTATTAGCAGAGCTGAGCCTCGACTCCCAGGCCACAGCTCTTTCCTCCTTTCTCACCTGTCTTCCTGGCTTCTCTCCTCCTCCCAAAAATCCTGGCTTAAGATGCTCGAGGTCTCCAGTAACCCACGGTGTCACAGGCATGTCTCACGTCCAAGTCTCTCTCTCAGCATCCTGACTCCCCATTGGTGGGTTAGGCTCCTTGGTGACAGGGACAGCCTGTCAGCCCTCTATCCCCACTGAAGCCCACCAAGCCCAGCACAGTGCAGGCCGAGCTTAAGGAATCTCTTTTGACTGACTTGCAAAGAAATTGGAGGACAATTTCCTTATATCCAATATTTGGCTCTTAAATATAAAAATAAAAACTTTAGAATGCCTCCCTACCACCACATTTCTCACCCCCAAGATTCCCATCAATGTTCTGTGAAATGGAGGATCATTAAATGGCATTCAAATGCTTTTAGCTACCTGGGCCTCCCCATTAGAGGCACAGAAGCAAAAACACCAGTGAGACCCAAGCCCCTAAACACAACAAGAACCAGAGGCCAACTCTGCACCAAAACCTGGGCTCCAGTGGGGGGGGATAGGGGGGAGTTTGGGGGAGAAAGAATGAAAGAAGACCCCGCCTGGACCTCCTTGTCTGTGCAGCCCAGCAAGTTCTAAACCTCCTTCCCCTTTCCAGCCCAGTTAAATTAAGTCACCCAAACTGTTCCAAATGCCTCGTTCTGTATGTTTATCAGACAGGAAGCTGCCTTCTCCAGCCCAGTGACCTAATGTAAAACACAGGAAACACAGTGGGTCTGAACACAGACGCTCTAAATAAAGGTGCCTCTACTGCTTTGCAACAACCTTAAATAAATTTTTAAAAACTCAGGCCAGGATCAGTGGCTCATGCTAGTAATCCCAGCACTTTGGAAGGCTGAGGCGGGAGGACTGCCTGAGCCCTGGAGTTCGAGACCAGCCTGGGACACACAGCAAGACTTCATCCATACAAAAAAATTTAAAAATTAGCAGAGTAGTGACACATGCCTGTAGCCCCAGCTAACCAAGAGGTTGAAGTGGGCCGTCATCACGCTACTAAAGTGGGGGGTCTTACTGTCTGTGCGACAGTAAGACCCCCGACTTTAAAAAAAAAAAGAAAGAAAAAATTAAACCAGCTCAGATCGGCATAATAGGCTGAACTGTACTGCATGGGGAAAAAGAGGCAAAACTCGCAGGCATGAGAAACCTCAGCACCAACACCAGGCGTGTTCCAGCAGGTTCCTCAATCATCTTAGTCACCATACCTTGTTATCAAGGGACAGGCTTGTTGGACAAATATACAATCTTTAAACTTGAACATGTTATTTCCTAACACCTGAGGACAGATGATGTTGGTGACAATATGAAGGAGGAAAAGGAAAACCAGCCCATTTTACACACATTTACCATCCTAAGAAGGCAGGCAACTCCATGTCACAGGTGGAGAAACTAGGGTCAAAAGCTGGAGAGAAGGCAGAGTCTGGTTCCTGCTCTGCCTGATCCTAAAGCCTTGCTTTGTTCCTTTCCCCCTGAGTTTTATATTGAAAATGCAACAAGCTGGGCTCAGTGGCTCAGCCTGTAATCCCATGCTTTGGGAGGCTGAGGTGAGTGGATTGCCTGAGCTCACGGGTTTGAGACCCACCTGGGCAACTTGGCGAGACCTCATCTCTACAATAAATCAAAAAAATTAGCCGGGTGTGGTAGCGCACACCTGTAGTTCCAGCTACTGGAAGGCTGAGGCGGAAGGATCGCCGGAGTCCAGCAGGTCGAGGCTGCGGTGGCTGGGAGCAGCCACTGCACTCCAGTCTGGGCGACAGAGTGAGACTCCAACTCAAAAAAAAAAAAAAGAAAATGCAACAAACTGAGCACCCAAGACACTGAATGAGCCAAGGTCACTAGAAGTCAGGACTGGTGGAGGACAGAGGACAGCCACGGCAGCTATCTGATGGCCCACCCTGCTGCCTGGCACCACCCCATGGGAAATATTGATTTTTTTTGAGCTGTGGGAGTTTCAGCCCAAATGGCCCCATCCAACTGGAAGAAGTTCAGAGAAACCCAAAACGCTTCCCACCCCATTCCTTAACCCTAGTGCCCCCACAAAAGAGAAGAAGACTAGAGGACTGTAGAAGAATAGACTCTGGAGAAAAGATTAAAGGAGCCAAGTGCGTGTTGCTTGGCTAAACGGCACACAAAGGCTAAGAAAGGGAGGTAACCGTCTAAAAACACTTTAAACGAAGCCTGATCTGGAGAGAAAGGCACTAGAATGAGGGAAACCATGGGCCAAGGTTTTCTACAGACTCACAGAATGAGCTTGGGCAAATCGCTCTTTCTCTAATTGGAAAAAAAAAAATCCCCAGACTTTTTTGCCACTAAACAATGAACCATGTAACCAAAAAACCATTTGCACCCCCTGAAGCTATTGAAATAAAAATGATAATAATAAAACACAAAATGTTTTTTAATTATGCCCAATATCCCTTCCAGCTCAGACACTCTGTAATTCCAAGTAAACTTAGTAAGGGAGGGTTTTTGTTGTTGCTTTTTCTTTTAAGCAAGCATCATTTCGAATAGAGTTAAAATGAAAGAAAAAGGAAAACCTAAGACTTGAGTCTTCAAAATGTAAATATCCTTTTGGTCAGTGATAACTTCTAAAGAAAGGTTAGCTTAGAGAACACAGGCATCATGCTGACCCATGAGGCTGAAGAGTGACCTCCCTGAGAAGCCCCCTTTTTCCTCTAGGACACACCATTAAGGACCTTAAGGTCCTCTGAGAGGCACCACGAAGTGACTCAAGGTGGGAGAAATCAGCCATCTTCAACCTCCCTACAGGCCTCAGCCTGACCTGCAGCGGCAGGAAGCCACACCCTTGCGGAGGGCTCCTCAAGGCTCCTCCCAGCCCCAGCAGGAGGGTCCTGGGCGAGAGATGAAGACAGCTGCTCAAGGGCCCCAACTGGCCTGGACCTCAGCCGAAGGCCAGCCAAGGGCCTGCTCTGGGCCCATCTGCCCGGGTGCTGAATCATCGCAGGCTTGGGAAACTAGTCGTGGGAATGGGGACCTGATAATTCCAGCAGAAGCCTGCCTAGGTTACTTTTAAAGAGGCCCACATTAGACCCAGGTGGGTGGCTGCCCTTGTGCCTCCCAAATATTCGATGCTGTCTAAGCATGAGGGGGTGAGAGGTACAGATACAAGCTGCCCTCCCATGTGGTGGCGAGCCCATTTCACAGCCAGGCTCACTGTGTGCGCTCATATGTGACTCAAGCCATTCCCCCAGAAGGCCCCAAGGCTATTTTGCAGGGATTCAGGCCTGCTCAGGACTCTGATGGGGTCTTCCAGATTTCACTCAATACAAGAGTCAACTGAGCAATAGCAAGAGCTGGCAGCTTCTGCAGAACCCCCGTCATTCAAGGCCAAGGATGTCCTTCCTTGAGAAGGGGGTCAGGGCTTTCTGATTCAAAATGCCCCTTTGATCACACTTTGTCAAAATTTGGGGCTTTTCCACTATTGCTAATACATAAAAACCACAGTTCTAAGGGACAACGGGGGACATGGTAGGAAGGGGCATGCTAGCAGATGCAATGACCCCAAGTTAAAAAAGAGGAGAGTCAAGGGCATGAGGGCCCGGGTTAGCCTTCAGGTTGGAGTGGGCTCCCGGGGACAGGACAGCTTATGATCTGGAGCCAGGTAAGTTGTGGGAAACCTGGCAAAAGGGGATCCCAAAATGCCTTCCAGACGCACATACAGGCTTTCTCCTCTAGTATAGCAGTCATCTACCATTTCCCAGAATACGAGGAAGTGGATGCGAAGAGACATTTGTTTAGGGGTTACTCTTCTGATAATGTGATGTAATGGAGAAAACAGGACCCAAGGGTTCCAAGCACAAAGAGCAAGTCAGTCCCCTTGGAAGATCCTTCCTCCTCCCTGACACGTGGTAGACATATAACATGAAGTTTGGAATCTAAAGAGATGCACTGCCGGGCTCGGTGGCTCAGCCTGTAATCCCGCGCCTTTGGGAGGCTGAGGTGAGTGGATTGCCTGAGCCCACGGGTTCGAGACTCACCTGGGCAGGCGAAACCTCATCTCTACAATAAATCAAAAAATTAGCCGGGCGTGGTAGCGCGCGCCTGTAGTTCCAGCTACTTGGTAGGCTGAGGCGGAAGGAGCGCCAGAGCCCAGCAGGTCGAGGCTGCGGTGGCCGAGAGCAGCCACTGCACTCCAGTCTGGGCGACAGAGTGAGACTCCAACTCAAAAAAAAATTAAAAAAATAAAAAAATAAAAATAAAGAGATGCACTTTACAGCTGAGACCTACAAGGCTGGTCAGCTGGCCCTCTTATTTTTAGTTAAAAAAAATAAGAAATACATGAATTGTTGACATTTCAGGACAATACATATAAAAGGGTTTTTAGTGAAAAGGAACACTCACCCCCTCACTCCTGCTGTATAGGCCCTTATAAGATGGCCGTGACAACCAGGGTCTCAGACTCTTTTCAGAAATATTGCACGCACAGAAGCAGAGGTGATACGCCATGTTTCACACAAAAGGAAGCACATACACACAACTTTGCATCTGTTTTCGTCCCACTTGCAACACAGCTTGGAGAGTATGCCCTATCAGTACATATAGATTAGCCTCATTTTTCGGGGGCCTCAAGGGCTTCCACTGTATAGCTGTACCATAATTTACTTGACCTTTTTAGTGGACAGTTAGCTTGTTTCTTGTCATTTTCTGTGACAATGCTGCAATGAATATTCTCAAACATCTCCTTTTACACATTTGAGTTTATCTGTGGGGTAAATTCCTAAAACACGATCAGGACCATACTGTGACAGACATTGCTGAACTACATTCTAAAAAGAGAATTGTACAATAGACACTCCCATCGATAAATGCCTAAGATACAGGGACACTATGGAGAAATTTAAATTGCTGAATGCTTCTGTTTCCCAGGCACTCCTGGAGGTCATTGGGGGGGGCACATAAACTGGTATGATGTCTTTGCAGGGTGCAATTTCTAACAAAATCAAACCCTCCCTTGACCAGAGCTAGAGCTGGGAGCCAGGTCTCCAGTCCCGCAAGTCCAGCGTTCTTCCCACATCACCCCTGGCTATTTCCTGACCATGGAAACCATGTTCTAGAACAAAAAACAGTTAATCTGCACACCTTCTGCCTGGGCCAGGACCCTGTGAAGAGGTTACTCAGCACAAGTTCACTACCAAGTGCGTCCAAGGTATCGGCGGAAGGCCTCATAACCACATGCGTCTTTACCACTTAGGCTTCACAGTCCACAAGCACAGTACACACATATCTTCTTAGAAGAGAAAGCATACTGAGCTAGGGACCAGGAAAACAATCCACCCCCCACCCCCTCATCTGATAGCCCAGGGAGTTAAGATTGATCACATAATTTATATGCACACACACATAAAACACAACTAATCCTGCAGGGTATTGCCATGATTCCCATATTACAGATGAGGAAATTGAGGTTCCCTGGGTACAAAACTAGCAAGTGGCAGGATCAGAATTTGGACTCTGCCTATCTCCGAAGCTCATGTTCCTTCCACAACCCCACTCTTCCCAGCTCTAACAATGGGATTCTTTAAGCCACAGGAGCTCTGCTGCCCAGAGGTTCCATTCTGGTGTCACCAGAGGACTGGAGCCCAGGGACTTGGCGCACCAAGGGTTAAGGCTGAGAGGCAGTGACTCTCTGGGGCTGCACAAAGGGAAAATGCACTTCCTGCCCCAGCGGGCAGAGATGCTGTTTTATGCTCAGTAAATTAGGACGTTTGTTTAATTAAGAAGACACACACATTTTGTTATTCTAAATATTTTTGGAACATGATGCTTGGGAGGAAGCTGTCAAGGCATGGATTTTTTTTTTTTTTCCTTTGCTTTGGGTTTCTTTTTCTCCCCCAACCAGGAGAAGGGTAGGGCCAGGCTCAGAGGAAAACAACAGCCAACCCCTCCTCTCCTTTTGAAATAAAGATGTCAAGCTGGTAAGGGCTGTCTTAAGTACTTTATTGAAGGATTAGCTGGAAGAGGAAGTGAAGAAAGCACAGCAAGCCTGGTTTCTAGCAATACCCTACCAGGCTACACAACAAGGCTGCATTTTTTGAGTGTGCTTTTCTTCTTCTAAAGAGCTAACAGATCCTTGTTTTGTTTTTTCTGAAGCAAGAACAGGCCAAAGGCAGACTGTGATTAACATGCGTCCTTCATGCTACAAGAGAGAAGCTGCCTTATCGCCAACCCTTTAGGTTAAAAAGTTTAAAAATGAAAACAAGAAAAACAGGGCCCGACCCTTCTTTCTCCTCCAGCCTCCTGGGCCTTTCAGACAAGCAGTGCCCAGTCCCATAGTAAGCGCCTCTCGCCTGCCCTTCTCCCATGGCTGGATAACTCCCCAAAGGGAGCCTGCCAATGCCGGCCCAGGCACCTGGCTCTGCTCACCTGCGCTGCCAGAACTGGCTGAGTATGAAGAGCGAAGCTCCCTGGTGTCATCCCACAGTTGTCTAGGGGCACACTGGTTCTCAAATTACACTGAGCAATCTCTTGTCATTTTTAATTACTCCCCAATTATCCACTAAATGACTCCTCACCTTCAGATACTGCATGCTTGCCTCAGTTTGCCAAACCTGCAACGCACTCACTCCTTCCTCTCCTTCCTCGTGGTAGCTTCCCTCCTGGCCCCAGACACAAGTGGCCCCTCTCAGCCTTGAAATTCCTGGAGTCCTTTGTCTATGGCATGCTTGGACACACATCACAGGCTGCCTTTGTGTTTCAGTCATTCTGCCACTATTTCCCCTGCAGGACTGAAAACTCCCTAAGGGCAGAGGCCAGGGCTGGGGACTTCACAGGGCAGTATGGCTCCCTTCTCCCACCCCCTATGACTCACAGTGCCTTTCTGGGGTCCCTGTCATCTCCACCTCAAGTTAGAGTCATCTACAGATTTGTCTCTGCTCTCTCCCTTCAGGGCCCATGGGCAGGGGCCAGGTCTTACTCAACCTCCCACCCCCTACCACCTGGCAGAGTCCCTGGCACAGGGAAGTCAGTTAAA
>CAUYQG010145539.1:0-17671 GCA_963574415.1 Tarsius wallacei
GCCACCACAGCCTCGACCTGCCGGGCTCCGGCGATCCTTCCGCCTCAGCCTTCCAAGTAGCTGGAACTACAGGCACGTGCTACCACGCCCGGCTAATTTTTTGATTTATTGTAGAGATGAGGTCTCGCCAAGTTGCCCAGGCGGGTCTCCAACCCGCGGGCTCAGGCAATCCACTCACCTCAGCCTCCAAGGCGCGGGATTACAGGCTGAGCTACCGAGCCTGGCTTATCTTATTCTTAAGGAGGAGAAATAGGAGGCTATTAGAGTGGATTGTAGATCCTCAAGGATACTAAGCGCTTTAGTTCAGATTTTTCCAAAAGCACACCCTGAGACAAGAATTTGGGTGAATACCATTTATTTTGAAGGTGATTCAGGAAGCACAGAGAGGAAATGAGAAAGTAAGAAAGGAAATGATGGAACGTTAATAAAGTGTGCATTATAAGTGAGTTGTTGCTGTGGGCAACTGGGGGCCAAACCCCTGGGGACTTCTGGGAGATGATGAACAGAGTTTAAACTTCCCCTTCCAATATTACGCAGCCATAAAGAAGGACAAAATTATGAACTTTGCAGCAACTTGGGTGGTTTTAGGGTCTGTAATACTCAGTGATCTATCACAGAAACAAATAGCTGAGTACCACATGTTCTCACTCATAAGTGGACCTTGAACGATTATCTTAATACTATAAGAAAGGGATTGGCAGTAGTGGGAAACTTCCAGGGGAGGGAGTGTGCCGGCACACTTCATCAATAAGGATACCTTTTCTCAAACCAGGTGATGTGGGGTCCAAGGTGAGGTCCAAACTTTATCTGTACAATGATCATTTGTATACCTAACCCTGAATTGTACCCCAAATCTTTAAAATAAAAATTTTTTAAAAATAAAATAAAATGACATAAAATCAACTTCTGCTTCCAACTGGTGAGAAGCTGGAATAGGAAACCTACCAACTCCAATTCCTTATTGACTATTCCTAGGATACTATATGACCAACCCTATCAACCTTCGGAATGTACTGCTGAGCATATGTTAGGGTATAAGAAAGCACTCAAACAGTAAGTCAAAGGAAGTCATGGGCATATATGTCAACTCTCTGCAATTAGTTTCAGGAGTAGAGAGAATGTGTGGAATGAGCACCAACAGCAACTGCTCTTTCTGTTTCATCTTTTTCCAGGATGAAAAAGCATTTTCTTTTGCATTTGCTTCACTGGTCTTGTGACCCTGTAAAAGGTGTCTCATCCCACAATTTATGTAAGTCAAGAGAAAACACAGAGGAATTTCCCTAGAGTTTTCTTCCGCTAGAGGCAGATGTGACAGGGACCATCATAAATTAAGTTTTAGACATATTGAGTCTGAGTTGTCTTTGAATCATTTAAGTGGAGATATCATGAAGATACTAAATATTATCTTCATAAGAGGCCCAAACCAAAGATCTATAAGTCATCCACACATCTGTGTACCAGAATCTATGGATATGTATGATATTTTCTAGGAAGTGAATCTATAGTGAATGAGGAGGAAGTCTAGACTTGAGCTTTGAGGAACCTCCCAAATCAATGTCTAGGTAGAAGAAGATGAGTCCATGTCGTAGTCCATTTCTGCATCCACAACAAAATGTCATAAACTGGGTAATTTATAAATAATAGAAATTTACTTCTCATATTTTCAAATGCTGGGAAGACTAAGATCAAGGCACTAGAGTTTCAGTGTCTGGTGAGGATCTCCTCTCTGCTTCCAAAATGGCACCTTGCTGCTGTGTCCTCACATGGCAGGACATAGGATGAAAAGCTGGCAGCTCTCTGAAGCCTCTTTTATCAGGGCATTAACCCCATCCATAAGAGCAGAGTCTTTATAACTTAATCACTCCCCAAAGTTCCCACTTATTATTATCATCACCTCAAAGTTTAAGCTCCAGGATGTGAATTTTGGAGGAACACACATATTCAAACTACAGCAGCATAAGGAGAGGAAAAGAAGCAGAGAAGGAGCCTTTAGTCAGGAAGGAAAACAACCAGGGCAACTTTGGGACAAAGAAGTCAGGGAAGAAAGTGTGTCAGGTTCTTCACAGAATTAAATCAAAAGAAGTCACAGCAAAATCTGTACTACATGACACTTAGATATGGGAGATTAGTGAGAGGTAACTTATTTTAATAAAAACATCCTAAAAGTCATTGTACACAGACTAACCTAAAAGATGTACACAAAGCACATCAAGTTATGTTCAATTTAACATTGGGATTCTTATAATAATATTAATGTAAATTGAGAATTGACAGAATGTGGAAATTTTGTTGTTTTTTTCCTCTAAAAAGAACTAATAAATGGAAGTATCAAGTAATCCATCAGGTTTCTGTATATAGTGTTCTCTGATTTTTTCACAAAACAATTTAAATAGAGCAATTTAAACTTCACTATACCTTAGAAATCTTGACTACAAATATAATAGAAGTAATAGTATGATGGAGAAATGATTATTTAAGATTCTTCCTCAAGTGTCAACAATCAAAAATAAATTAGATCAAATATGAGACACACAAAACAAATTACAAGCCATCAGCTAAATCGAGTGAATACTAGGAGAGAATAACTCTTAGATGTAATAAAACATGCAGTCCTAGGCAGCCCACACACAGATCTCTTTTGAGAGATCTGCAAAATCAATTAGAGACAAGAGCTTTCTGTATTTAGAGAGTGGGCAGAATATACATCATGAGACCCTTAATAGTGTGTTCTAGTCAGTTACTTCTCTAAATGTCTCTGTGCTCTGTAGACCTGAGTTAGAACTCTTTTTATGACCCTCAATGAAATAAGTGGGATGTGTGTATGAGTGTGTGTGTGTGTGAGTGAGAGAGAGAGAGAGAAACAGACAGTGAGACAGATGAGAGAGACCAATGTACTGATGAAATGCTGTATTTCACAAGTACAAGTACATCAATTTCAAGTACATCTACACTACATGGCACTTTGACATGGGAAATTAGTCAGAGGTAATGCAACTCCTTCAGAGTTTTAATATCAGGGTCTAGATAGGTAACAAATGGAACATACCAATGAAAGAAAAACAGGGAAAAAAAGCACACAGACAAATACATTGCAAGTGACAATTCATGATTTCTCAGCTCATGAGAAAGCCAGAGGTAGCTGATAAAACACAAATACGGAGTACAGAGTAAGATGTTGAAATTTAGAACAGCTTCTCATACGTCCAAAAATTTGTTTATAGACTTAAGAGGTACAAGTGTAGTTTTGTTACATGGATACCTTGTGTAGTGGTCAAGTTTGGACTTTCAGTGTAGCCATCACCCAAATAGCGTATATTATAATAATTAAGTAATTTCTCATCCTTCACCTGCCTCCCACTGTCCTATCCCTCCAAGTTTCCAATATCTATTATTCCACTCTCTATATCTGTATGTATACATTATTTAGCTCCCACTTATAAGTGAGCACATGTGGTATTTGACTTACTGTTTCTGAGTTATTTCACTTAACGGCCTCCAAATTCTTCTATGTTGCTGCAAAAGTCATGATTTCATTCTTGTTTATAGTTGAGTAGTAGTCCATGGTGTGTGTGTGTGTGTGTGTGTGTGTGTGATATTTTCTTTATCCTATCATACATTGATGGACACTTAGGTTGCTTCCATATCTATGCTAGTGTGAATAATGCCATTGAGACAGGAGATAGCTAGAGAAAGGCTAGGCAGACAGACAGGTGGGTCCTCTGGTAACAACGTAGTGAACTCCTGGCAGGACTCTGAGGCTCAGCATTGGTAAACAAGCTCCCTGTGAGCCTTTCAAGCTAGAGTCAATGCTGGGATCAAAAAGCAACCAATCAGCTCACCATTAGGCCCCTACCTCCTGCCGATTGGTCCTTAATACTGACCAATCAAAACAGCAGCAGCTCACAGCTAATGTGGGCCAATCAGCTTGGACTTAAGGCTATATAAGGACCAGGATTCAGCCCCAGACTGGCAACCCCCTCTGGTCCCCTCCCACTGAGGGACCTTCTCTATCCTCTCAGTAAATCCTGCTAACTCGCTTTCCATCCGTCTGTGTCCCTCATTCTTCCTGGGCATAAGACAAGAATCTCGACCCTGAAGATTGTCGAAATCGAAAAGCTGTGCATCCCAGAGGCTGGCATGCCAGCCAATGGAGCCGGCTTAACCAGGGGAGCTGCCGAAGATGGTGAGACTCCAAAGCTGAGACACCCAGGGGGCTAGGCTTGCCAGACCACTGAACCAGCAACACTCTCAGGGCTTGACTTACCAGCCTGTTAGAGCTGACACTTCCGGGGCTAGGCTTACCAGCCCCTCGACGATGCTCTGGAGCTTGGCTGGCCCATTGAGCTGACACTCTCGAAGCCTAGGCTGACCTGAAAAATCCGCATCACCATGATAAACACACTCATGCAGGAGTGCAGGTATCTTTTTAATATAATGATTTCTTTTCCCCTTTGGGTACATACTCAATATAGGAATCACCGGATCATATGATAGTTCAATTTTTAGTTCTTTGAAAAATCTCCATACTATTTTCCGTAGAGGTTGTACTAATTTACATCCCCACCAACAGTGTATCAGTATTTCCTTTTTTCCACATCCTGGCCGACATCTGTTACTTTATCCCACATCACCACCCAGGACACACACCAAAGCCCCAGTGTATTGCCTGATGATAGCAAATCTCTTAGCAGAAGTCCACGGTATCTTTCCTCTCCCTACACGTTCCATCTCCTCTTCTCCAGCCCACCCTCAAAAAGCATAGTAGCAGTAACTTTGAGTGTACTCATGGGTGTATTTCTCCTTCCTCTTCTTTGTTTTCATGACCATTTTTACCTTTAGAAAAAACAGTTGGGAAATTGAATTTCATTTTATAGTCTCTACACAAAACTGTTGGAAAATCAAGTTTTATTTTATAGTTAATGTGTACTTAATGTACTGTTTCTTTTTCACCTTGAAAAACATAGTAAATTTAGTTTGTATCATATTTGCCACCTAGGGTCTCTTAGAATTGAAGTCATATGATATAAAATACAGTATGGTGCTAAGTATATGTTTTGCCACCCAAAGGAAACAACATGAGTTGCTGGCCATAGGGAGTTTCTGAGCTTCACAAGTTAAATCCCGAAGGTCCTGGTGCTGTGGGCTGTCTCTGGACTCTGTCCTAGGTGACTGGAGTGATAACATGGACCACTGCCCTACCTCAAGAAGGCTTGGCATGGAAAGCAGAGACCAGGTCTGCCCTGGGAAACCTGGTTTGTGTTGGATATTATTTTCTCCTTTTCTTTCTTATCTTCCCTTACATTGAATGGTAAGAAACAGAGAACTTTGCTTCTAGCTTAGAGGACACTGGGGAAAATATGCTTAGCTTGACTTTGGTTTAGGAAAGTGAGATTTTTGTGTGGTCTAGCCTTTCTCACCAAGGGCCTAGACTAGGGTTTGAGGCAAAGATTTTATGGTAGTAGACAGTACATATTTCTTTTTCTTTTGCCTCTCTATGGGTATTTCCTTTAGAAATCTCACTGGGAAAGGGAGATATTTTTGGCAGAAGGGGATTAAATCATTTAAACTCTTAGGTCTTTCTTCCCCCCAATATGAAGAACAGAGAAATCACAATATGGTGCTAAAGTCCAGAAGCATAGATAAATATAGCTAACAAGTGGTTTATTGATTTTATATTATCGTACATGACATGATCGATAACATATGTTTTTAGACTTTATAGCCACACTTTGTCCTTATAATGACGCCTCTGCATAGGAGGCTTCTTTAAGACCACATAGGCGAGAAACATCAAATACACAGGATACTACTTGCTATTGCCTGAATGTTTGTGTCCTTCCAAAACTCGTGTTCAAATCTTAATCCCCAATGTGATGATATTAGGTGTTGGGGCCTTTGGAAGGTGATTAAGTTACAAGAGCAGAGTCCTCATAGATGATATTAGTTCCCTTAAAAAAAAAAAAAGGCCTGGGGAAGCTAGCTAGCCCTTTTTGCCATAGGACACAAAAAGAAGGTACCATCTGTGAACCAGAAAACAGGCCCTCACCAGAAACCAAATCTGCTGGCACCTTGACCTTGGACTTTCCAGGCTCCAGAAATGTGAGGGATACATTTCTATTGTTTATAAGTCACCCAGTTTATGGTATTTTGTTATAGAAGCCAGACCAGACTAAGACACTGGAGCTCAAACAGACTAAGACACTATTTGAGCACCCCTTACATTTCTCACGTGTCTGATTTTTACTTCACACTCCATACACATTCTAAACAATTGCATGGAATAAAAGTGCTACAGAAGCATAACCTTTGAATTCTGAAATAACATTTGACATGAGAAATGGTTTTATTGCTACTAGATGACCTTGCAACCCTGCAATGGAACAACTACAAACTTTTGGCTGGAGATAGGTTTGCCAAATAAAATATAGGACACTCAGTTACACCAGAATTTCAGAAAAACAAGTAATTTTTTAGTGCCTGCCCAATGCAATTTTTTTTAAAGGAATCACCATCTGTCATTACAGTAGGAGGAAGAAAGTATGACGACTCATGTCCTGACTCTTAAGGGTTTCCACTCATAAATGACATACATCAATTACAATGAAGTTTTATTGCCAAAACAAGTCACATGGCCATTACTACTTCAAGTAATCAGACAATCATGTTCCTACTTGGAAGGAGGGAAACTGGAATATAAGTGGCGAATCCTAATGACAAACACACACACACATTTAATTCAAATTTTCTTTTTTTCTTTTTTTTTTTTTTTTGAGTTGGAATCTCACTCTGTCACCCAGACTGGAGTGCAGTGGCCGCTCCCGGTCACCGCAGCCTCGACCTGCTGGGCTCTGGCGATCCTTCCGCCTCAGCCTTCCGAGTAGCCGGAATTACAGGCGCGTGCTACCACGCCCGGCTGATTTTTTTAAATTTATTGTAGAGATGAGGTCTCGCCAAGTTGCCCAGGCGGGTCTCGAACCCGTGGACTCAGGCAATCCACTCACCTCAGCCTCCCAAAGGCGCGGGATTACAGGCTGAGCCACCGAGCCCGGCTAATTCATATTTTCTAATACTTACAATTAAAGGATGAGCATCAAACACATGAGAATGACTGTTACCTATGAAAGTAAAGGGGAAGGGGATGGAAGTAAGAATGTGGATAAAAAAGAAGAAACAAAAAAACAAGAAATAAGAGAAGATAAGATATTACTTAGCCGGGCTCGGTGGCTCAGCCTGTAACCCCTCGCCTTGGGAGGCTGAGGTGAGTGGATTGCCTGAGCCCGCGGGTTCGAGTCCCGCCTGGGCAACTTGGCGAGACCTCATCTCTACAATAAATCAAAAAATTAGCCGGGCGTGTTAGCACATGCCTGTAGTTCCAGCTACTTGGAAGGCTGAGGCGGAAGGATCGCCGGAGCCCAGCAGGTCGAGGCTGCTGTGGCCGGGAGCGGCCACTGCACTCCAGTCTGGGCGACGGAGTGAGACCCCAACACACACAAAATATATATATATTACTGTCAGTGTAGAGGTAGGCAAACTGAGAATCAAGGGTTTTATTATGTCATCATGATCTCAACTACTAATTGTCAGAGAGAAACTCAAATGAGAGTCTTTTGGCTCCAAATCCCATTCGTAAATCTCTGTCCTCCAATCTCTGGGTCTCAGGGTTGCATGCTATAACATATAAGTGTAGTTGCTTAAGTTGATACTAGCTTCTTATCTACATGATAATTTAAATAAAATATATTAATATTTCTAATTTGTTTCACTTTTTTATTTTATCTGTTGTTTTAACCAAGATAACTGGCATACCTAACATAAATCTCATCATAAGATAATGAGCAACATTGGGCATGGTGATGTGCACCTGTGGCCCAAGTTACTTGGGAGGCTGCAGCACAAAGATCCCTTGAGCCCAGAAGTTCGAGGCTGCAGTAAGCTATGATCATGCCACTGCACTTCAGCCTGGGTGACTGAGTGAGACCCTGTTACTTTAAAAAAATAAATAAATAAAAAGGTGAAAGTGGATAAGCAACTTTTTTTTTTCTTATTTTAGAGTCGTGGTGGGGTACATGTGAGGATTTGCTATGCAAGTAAATTGCATAGGGGCGAGGTTTGGGATTCTTGCAAGTCCTCTCCTTTCTCCCTTCCCCTCCAGTAGTGGACATGGTCCCCAGTGGATGTTTATGTGCCCCTTATCTTCTCCCTCTCTCTTTTCTTTAACAGTGCCGCTCACCTGTTGTTCCCACCTTTGTGCCTGTGTGACCAATGCTTAGTGCCCACTTATGAGTGGGAACATGCAGTATTCAGTTGTCTGTTTCTGTGATAGTTCACTTAGAATTTTGGTCCCCAGCTGAATCCATGTTGCTGCAAAGGACATCAATTTCTTCTCCTTTATGGCTACATCATATTCCATCATGTGTATGTACAACATTTTGTCTTAATCCAGTCCACTTTTGATGGGCATCTGGATTGGTTCCTTGTTTGTGATATCGTGAATGGTGCTACAATAAACATATATGTGTAGGTAGCACAATTTATGTTCTTCTGGATATATTCCCAGAAGTAGGATTGCTAAATCGAATGGTAGCTCAATTTTTAGTTCTTTAAACAATTGCCACATTGTTTTGCACAAAGACTAAACTAGCTTATATTCCTGGCAAGAGTGTAGTGGCATCCCCTCTTCTCCCTAGCCTCATCAACACCTATAGTTTTTTGACTTTTTAATGATAGCCATCCTGACTGGTGTGAGGTGGTATCTCACTGTAGTTTCGATTTGCATTTATCTGATGATTAGTGAAGGTATTTTTGCTTATGTTTGTTGGCTGCTTGTATATCTTCCTTTGAGAAGTGTCTGTTCATGTTCTTTGCCCACTTTGTTGTTGTTGTTTTGATTGAGGTCTCACTCTATCACCTGGGCTGGAATGCAGTGGCAGGATCACGGCTTACCACAGCCTCAACCTCTTGAGACTATAGGAGCTCACCACTATGCCTAGCTAATTTTTTTTTTTTTAGAGACAAGGTCTTGCTATGTTGCCCAGGCTAGTCTCAAACTCCTGTGCTCAAGAAATCCTTCCACCTCGACCTCCCCAAATGCTAGGATTATAGGCGTGAGTCATCATGCCTGGCCATTTTGTCCACATTTTAATGGGGTCATTCGTTTTTTTTTTCCTGTCAATTAGTTTCAGTTTCTTAAAGATCTTAATGTTAAGCCATTGTCATATGCATAGCTTGCAAATATTTTTTGTCATTTCATGGGTTGTCTCTTTACTCCCTTGATGGTTCCTTTTGCCATGCAGAAACTTTTTAGTTTGATAAGAGTCTTCCTTTTCAATTGCTTGGAATACTTTCAGCAGGATTATTATCACCTCTTGCTTATATGTCTTGTAGAATTCAGCTAATAAAACATCTGGCCCAGAGCTTTTTTTGGCGGGGAATTTTATTATTACTGAGTCAATTTCTTGGATTTTTATTGGTCTGTTTAGCCTTTCAATCTCTTCCTGTTTCAAACTTGGGAGGTTATATGATGACAGAAATTCCTCCATTCCCTCTAGATTTTCTTGCTTACTCGCATAAAGATGTTTGTAGTGATCTCTGGTAATCTTTTGCATTTTTTCAGGGACAGTTGTTATATCACCTTTTCATTTCTAATTGTGTTTGTTCAATCTCTCTCTCTCTCTCTATCTCTCTCTCTCACTTGCTCTCGGCTGATCTAGTCACGGGTGTATCAATCTTATTCCCCTTATAGGGGAATCCTTTCAGAGAACCAGCTTTTTGTCTCTGATCCTTTGCATTATTTTTTTATCTCTATTTCATTTACATGTAAGTTTATTTAGATGATTTCCATCGTTCTACTTGTTCCTGGATTGGATTTCTCTTGTCTTTCTAGCTCCCTTAGTTTCAACATTAGACTGTTTGCCTGAGATCTCTCTATTTTTTGATATGTGCATGCAGTGTTGTAAACTTCCCTCTCAGCACTGTTATCATGGTATCTCTGATATTTTGATATGGTGTGTTTGTTTTCATTTGTTTCTAGGAATCATTTTATTTTTAGTCTTGATTTCTGTGTTAACCCAAAAGTCATCAGAAGCATGTTTCTTAATTTCCATATATTTGTGTGTTTTGGGAGGGTGATATTTACTGTGGTCTGAGAAGATTCCTGGTAGGATTTCAACCTTGAAATGTATTACACTAGATTTATGTCTGCATATGTGGTTGATCTTTGAGTATGTTCCATGTGCTGATGAAAATAATATATATTCTGTGATTGCTGGATGAAGTGTTCTGTAGCTGTCTATTAGATCCAATTGGTCTAGTGTTGAGTTAAGGTTCTAAATTTCCTTGTTAATTTTTTGCCTCAGTGATCTGTCTAAGGTTGTTAGTGGGTTCTTAAAGTCTCCAACTATAATTGTATGACAGTCTATGTCCTCTCTTAGGCTAATTAGCAATTGTTTTATAGATCTGGGTGCTTCTTTGTTGGGCGCATATATATTCAAGATGGATATTTCTTTCTGGTGAATTGAGCTTTTTATCATTATGTAGTGTCTTTCAGTGTCCTTTTTTAACTTTTATTGGTTTAAAGTATTTTTTTTTTCCTGATATAAGAATAGCTACTTCTCTTTTTTGTTTTCCATTTGCCTGGAAAATCTTTCTCCAGCACTTTACCTTGAGCCTGTGGGTGTCCTTTGCAGGGAGATGGGTTTTCCAAGAGCAGCAGCAGGATGTACCATGCTTCTGTATCCAATTTGCCACTCTGTGTCTTTTGAGTGGTACATTCAGTTCGTTCACATTTAAGTTAATTATTGATATGTGGGGTTATTTTCCCATCAGATTGTTATTAAGAGGCTGCTTTACATTTTAGACTCTGGTTAATTTACCCACATAAATCAACTCTGTGATTACCTATGCTTTGGCAAAGGGTGGAACCATTCTTTCATTTTCATGCTTAGAACTTTCTTAAGTATCTCCTGAAAAGCTGATCTGGAAGTGGCATATTCTCTTAGGAATTGGATGTCTGGGAAGGATTTTAATACTCCTTCATTAATGAAGCTTAGCCGGCAGGATAGGAAATACTTGGCTGGAATGACTTCCTTTAAGAATGTCAAAGGTAAGGCCCTAGTCCCTTCTGGCTTGTAGGGTTTCTGCTGAGAAGCCTGCTGCAATTCTGATGGGTCATCTTTGGTAGGTGGTCTATTTCTTCTCTGCAGCTGCCTTTAGGACTTTTTTTCATGTTCACCTTATGGAGACAGATGATTATGTACCTTGGGGATGGTCTTCTCATGTAGTAACCTCACAGGAGTTTTCTGAATTTCTCGTGTCTGCCTGGTGCCTTCTCTAGTGAGATAGTTTTTTTAAAATTATATCTTGGAAGGTTTGATCTAGGGTGTTCTGTTTCCCCTTCTCTCTCAGGGATGACAATCAACCATAGATTTGGCCTTTTTACAAAATCCCAGACCCTCTCATAGGCTTTGATAATCTTTCCTAAGTCTTTTATCTTTTTTTTTTTCTTAGACTGGGTTAGTTCAATAGTTATATCCTCAGCTATGAGATTCTTTCCTCTGCCTGGTCAATTCTGCTGTTAAGGCTTGCTATTGTGTTTTGAAATTTCATTAGAGGATTCTTCATTTCTAGAAGTTAAGTTTGGTTCTTTCTTAAAATAGCCAGGCCACATTTCACTTCCTGCACTGTTTTCATGGCCTGGATAATTTGCATGACCACTTTCTTGTATATGTTGTTGAGTGTCTTTGCCATCCAAAGCCTGAATTTTGTCTGTCATCAGAGACAGGTCTTTCTGGATGAGTTCCATTGCTTGGGATCTGTGAAGACCTTTTGTGAGTGTCAGCTCATTAAGATTTTGGGGACTGCTGGTGGTTTTACACTGTTTATTCCTCATCTGTGAGAGAAGACTCTTCTCTATTTTTTTTTAATTAGATAAAGTTGGTACTATTGGGGTGACAGTTTGTGTTGTTTTCTTACCTGACTTGCCTTCTCTGTTCCACCTGTGAGAGGAGCAGCAGTAGCAGAAAGGTTGGTTAACTGAGGGGGAAATCATCTGGCATTGCTTCATCGGTGCAGTCTGGAAGTGCAGGGCAAATCATTTTCTCCAGTTCAGAAGCTTTCCCCTCCCTCTGGAACAAGTACCAGGGACCTTGGCTTTTCAGGAGCTCTGGTGACCCCCTCCCCAGCACCTCATCTGCAGGGTTGGCAGGCAACCAGAAAGCCCCATATGGCTGTACTCTGGCACAAGTGCTTTTGGGGGTATGGAGTCTTCCATCTAGGCAAAACTGCCCCTTTCACCCAGGGGTAGAAGAGAAACAGTTGTCTCCTTAGTAGAGGAGCAGCTGCTGCCATGCTGTGCATAGATGCCCTGCATCCTAGTTCCCACCCTACTCTGTGGGAGGAGCTATTGCAGTGATGGTGACCCCTCAGGGCAAGCTGCATCTGGAACCCTAAACCTAGCACAGTGGATGCTGGTGCTGGAGAAAAGTCCCTGAATTGGGCACATTGCCCTTGCTGGGTGTCAAGGAAGGGAAAAGGAGTATTCACACAGTACAGGCCACTCCCACAGGGTGTTATCCCCTGAGCCTTTCCATGGCAGTTTGGCAGATGCCAGCACTGGGGATTCCCGGGAACTGGGATTCTCCAGGTTCCACATGGTTGTCCCGTCCTGATACAGGGCAGCTCTCTGTGCCTGGCCAATGCAGAAGGGAGATGCAGGGAGGTCCTGGACTGTGTTTCCCTTGGCTGAGACTGCAGAAGCTTACATGAAGCATGTGGAAAGAAAAGCTGTTGCTTTCCCTTGACCCTTTGTTTTCATGATGGGGCCACTTCTAGGGGTGTCCTGGGCTTGGAACTGTCCATCCTCCACGTTGCCAGGTGACCATCTGATAAACTTCAGCTTGGGTTTTAAGGCTGACCTTCAAAGCCTATATGGAGGTCCACTCCTCCATATATGCTTCTTTGCTGACAGCAGCAATTATGCAAAGTCTTCAGTTGCCCGTCTTGCCCCTCCCCCCTTATGGTAAGCAACATTAATAGCATTTGGAAATAAGCAAGAAGTTGGCAGTCAAATGGAATTGAATTAAAATCCTCACCTTGTTAGGTAGCAATTTTATCCCTTTTTTTATTTTTTTGAAGAGACAGAGGCTGTGTTGCCCAGGCTGGTCTAAAATTCCAGGCCTCAAGCAATTCTTTCCTCTTGGCTTCCCAAAGTGCTGGGATTACAGTAATTTTATGACTTTTGACGTGTACTTTCTCTAAGAATCAATGTCCTCCTTTGTAAACAAGGATAATAATGTTTAACTTAAAGGGGACACATAAGAATTAAGTAAGAGAAGGACACATCAGGAGCCAGGCACTTAAGTATTTTAAACATTGACCCTTACCTTTTTATTACCCCAAAGTTTATAAGGTAATTTACACTGAACAGATAACCTGTGTTTTCCCACTCCAGCCTACTTACTAATCATTTATTATTTCTTCTGCTTCAGTCACACCTATTACAAGAGTTACCTTAACTAGTTACTTAGTTACCAAGGAAGTTTACCAAGAATATGATTAACTAAAGTGAAAATCAGTCATTGAGGCCTTCCTTCAACTGGCTATTTTAAGTTTTATAACTGTACAAAAAAGACTATAGCATGTGAAACATCCTGTGATGTTGCTTAAATTTGAGGCAAAAGCCAAATTATAGATAGTTTATAAAGTTGTCAAACTTTAATTTCATTTGTTCATAGGAATTCCATCCTACTCATTCATCCGGTATAATTAATAAATGTTACTTCCTTTTAGAATGAATATGACCCAAGGACCCAATGGCTCAATATATTCTCAAAGATCAAAGAAATTTTGAAGAAAAAATAGTGTTAAAAATGATTTTTCTGTTTTTCATTATCATCTCATATATACTCATGCACTCCAAATGACATGTTGTTACATTTCATGTGATTTTGAAATTTAAGCTAATATAAATTGTGCCATATGGTATATATTCTTCTATGACTTGCTTTGTTCATTTAACAGTGTGTTTTTTAGACTCACTTATGCAAATGTAGGAAGTAATAGTTTGTTCTTTTTTTTTTTTTTGCTACTGGTTGGAATTGCACTTATAAATATACCACAACTTATTTATCCATGCTTTGCCTTCCGAATAGTGATGGCCTTTGAGTAGGAGGCAAGGGATAAAATAAAAGCAGTCTTATAGTGAGGTACAATGGGATGTGTGTAAACATATGCCATTTTTAAGTTCACTTGATGTTCACTTTGCTATTATTTGTACTGTGTCTTTTCTTCTGTATTTATACAATGTTTTACAACTTCAAAATCAAGGAGAAGATATCTGAACCAAAATGCATGACCATTTTATCTAGGACACTTGGCATGAATGTCACTGGGTATCTTGGGGGTTTTTTGTTTGCTTGTTTCTTTTTAAAGAGTGGCCAATAGTTAGGAAATCAACTCCTTTTGACTTCTTATGTCATCCCAACCAAATGTGAAAACCACACCTGAAAGTCATCTGCAGCATATTAACATCTGAAAACTTGTATTTTTTAAATGTATTTTTAAATTGACAAATAATGGTATATTTTACGGGGTGTGGTGTGATGTTTTGGAATATGTATACATTGACTTATCAATAAGTATTATTGATTTAAAACTAGTTGCCCAATAAAGACTGAAAACTAGTAAACATACAAAATATTTGTAAAACACTCTCACAGAAAAAGTCACATATCAAAATGAGAGGTAGCCCCATATCAAAATCAGAAGCTATGTGTCAAAATAACAGGAGGAAAATGCTTGACATAGACAGACATATGGGAGACAATATTCATTCCTTCAATTGAGCATTAACTATCTATCAAGTAGATACTATGAGTGAAAGACTGAGCTAGGAACTGAGGTCACAAAGCTAAATGACCTTAATAAGCTTTCAACCTCATGCTGATGCTACTATAGTGCTTTGCAAATACTTCTACTACAGAAGTCATTGCATCTTATTGAATAGCCTGTTTGTCTTGAAATAATTGCTTCTTCACAGTAGGGTATGTGTCTTCCTGGCCAGTGCTTAGCATAGTGACCGGTGCAGATAAGGTCATAGTAAATATTTATTGAGTAAATCACAAATGAACACTGGATTGTCCTAGAAATCTGTAACCAATGGTTACCTTCTATTCTTTTCTTCCTTGCAAGATTTCTTCATTTTAGATTTTTCCTTTGGAACCTAAAAATTGTCAATGCAATCACATAGGCCCAATGCCTGTACTTTGGCTCTACACATGCACACACACACATACACATACACACATACACAATCACTCACAGAAAATAGTTTTTACATTCCAAAAACGACCATTAATGAGAAATTGGAGTTTAACAATGGAATCTCAGAAAACAGAGCAGGGAATTATTCACTTCAGTCTCACTCTAAAAGAGAGCATACTCCCCAGCATTCTTGAACACAGAGATTTGAAGAGAGCTAACAGAGACTCCATATCTTTGCTCACTGCACAAATCAACTTGGATAGTGCCACAGACAGATGACCTTTGTACAGTTGAGGAGGTCAAAGAAATTAGCAAAAAGGGCAGCAGCCTAGAAGAAGCAGAGCAGAAACAAGGATTTTGAGAACCTGGCTGGAAAGTAGCACTCTTGAACAAAAAAACTGGAAGACTGGAAAATTGAGTGTGCTGTCTTGTTAATATGACAAAGGAGAAAACATAAAGCCTTGGATTCTAACAGTTTAGAATCTTATGGAATGCGGAGAAAGCTGACTGATGATGATTGTGGAGACAGCAAAAGTTTGAGAGGCAAGAGAGAAGTGTCTCTGTATTTATGACAGATTTTCTGTTGGCTGCTTATATCCTGATTTATGTACCCACATCAGCACTTCAAATGGAGTCAGCACTGAGCTGTGGGTCTGGTAAATATGCTGTGGGTATAAATATCAGCTGTTTACTATTACTCTTTAGAAGATTTGGTCATCTGAAAATTCCATGAAATCTAGGATTTTCTGTAGTCAGCAGTCAACAACCTTAAGAAAATGCCTTAATTTCTAGTTTCCAATCCCTGTTGGTCAAAACCCACCTCAGTCTCTGGCCTTCAATAATAAATTCTTTTGATATATCAAAATTTTACTTAGATTAATCTTTTTCATTTTAAGCTGATGTCAGTGAATTTGGATATAATTATTAAAGAATATAATTTAGCATAAATACCCCTAAACAATTAGTAAATGATTCATCATGTCTCTGTTTATAGGGATGGTCCCAGTCCAACTGCATTATTGACTCTGGACAGAAACTGTTTCTTCTGCTCTCTTATATCTATACGTATCTTTGGGTCAGGTGAAAAAACAGTGGAGGCCTAATAAATATGTTCTGAGTAATATTTAAAGAACAAAGCCTACTTTTCTCATTAGGCCATCAGAAAATAGTTTAAAACATTGCTTACTCTAGGTACAAGAGGTATTTTTAAAAATCATATTTCTCCTTGTTGAATCCAAGAAAGACTCATAAGAAGTGGACTAAAGTGTGCAAGTCATGTATTATAAAAGCTCTGCCCTAAGCTGGTAGGCCACTTCCTAGTGGTCCGCAAATGGCCATGTCCACATTAATCCCAACACCACTGAATCGAACTTGTAGGAGTCGATGTGAGCAATGATCAAAGGCTTGATTTTCTCACATTGTCTACCTCTGAAAGTGGTCTATGTTCTTAAAGTTTAAATGTCTCACAAGTTTCCTCTATCAGTCACATTTTTTTGTTTTCTTATTTATCAAGCACATGTTAACTGAAGTCCTTGGGCATGCCAGGCCCTGAGAAAGGGTGTTACAGCCACTCTCGTTGTGGAATTAGAAAAGAAAGAGAATGATCCAGCTATTCCAAAGCAACATGATTAAGATTATGTTAGAAGAAAGCAGAAAGTACCATGGATGCACTTAGAGGGTACCAGCTGGTAGGGAGGTACTGGACACTGTCCAAGGAGGCTGTCACAAATTATTGTCACTGCTACTTGCCCTTTTGAAATTATTTTGATAATTCATCTGTTTTTGAAAGGAAGTGTTAGCATCCATTTGGGAATTCATAGCTGAAAGAAGCCGGCAACAGGGCTTTGGGCTGGAACTAGGCAGGGAAGTCACAACATATCGCTCTTTTTCCTTTGTCAATAGGCTACACAAATGAGCAATTACAAAACAACTCTATAAATCACATGTTCTAATGTCTCTATTTGACAATCCATGTGGGATCCAACTCCAGTTAAGTTTGAATCCTTTGTTCTCTTGCCCACAAATTTAAATCAAAGGATTAAGGGCCTTAAAAGTGATCTAAGTGACAAAAAAGGCCTTGAAAAAATATCATTTTCCTCTTCATAAATCCCTTCATTTACTATTTTAAGGGGTCCCTTTTTTCCTCTTTCTTCCCTGGAACAGATAAAGGCCCCTCTAAGATTGAAATTTCCCTTGCCTAGTGAATTACAAAGGGTTGAATCTCGTAATAAGGATGTAACATAGATCACCTGAGCTCTGGCAATAAAGAGAAAACTTTTAAAAAGAACACATGAGATCTGAAAAAGGAAGAAGAAAAGATTTGCAATTTTCCAGGCAGACTTCAGTTATTTCTCAGGAAAATAGGCATGGAATTAGTAATCAAAGTTTGAACTTTAACTTTTAAGAGTCTCTG
>CAUYQG010145541.1:0-12092 GCA_963574415.1 Tarsius wallacei
TGGATTGCCTGAGCCCGTGGGTTCGAGACCCGCCTGGGCAACTTGGTGAGACCTCATCTCTACAATAAATCAAAAAATTAGCCGGGCATGGTAGCGCACACCTGTAATTCCAGCTACTTGGAAGGCTGAGGCGGAAGGATCGCTGGAGCCCAGCAGGTCGAGGCTGCGGTGGCCAGGAGCGGCCACTGCACTTCAGTCTGGGCAATACAGTGAGACTCCAACTCAAAAAAAAAAAAAGCTCCATTATATGGGAAAAAATGTTTGCAAGCTGTGCATCTGACAAAAGCCTAACATCTGGGATCTACAAGGAATTGAAAGGAAAAAAACAACCCCATTAAAAAATGGGCAAAGGGCATGAATGGACACTTCTTAAAGGAAGACATACAAGCACAAATAGACACTTCTCAAAGGAAGACATACAAGCAACCAACAAACATAAAAAATGCATAGTCTTACAAATCATCAGAGAAACGCAAATCAAAACTACAATGAGATACTACCTAACACTGGTAAGGATGGCTATCATTAAGAAGTCAAAAAACAGAGAACAGCCTGGGCAACTTGGTGAGACCTCAACTCTACAATAAATCAAAAAATTAGCCAGGTGTGGTAGCACACGCCTATAGTTCCGGCTACTTGGAAGGCTGAGACGGAAGGATTGATTGCCTGAGTCCAGCAGGTCGACGCTGGGTATCGGTGAGCGTGCCACTGCACTCCAGCTTGAGCAACAGAGTGAGACTCCAACTCAAAAAAAAAAAAAAAAAAAAAAGGAGTCAAAAAACAACAGGTACTGGCATGGCTGGGGAGAAAAGGGAACACTTCTACACTGCTGGCAAGAATGTAAGGTATTTCAACCTTTGTGGAAAGCAGTATGGCGATTTCTAAAGAACTAAACATTGAGCTTCCATAGGATCCAGCAATTCCTCTTCTGGGAATATATCCAGAGGAATATAAATTGCTCTACCAAAAAGATATCTGCACATGCATGTTTACTGAACAATAGCAAAAACATGGAACCAACCCTACGGCCCATCAAAAGTGGACTGGATAAAGAAAATGTAGTACATATACATGATGGAATATTATGATACCATAAAGAATAACAAAATCATGGCCTTCACAGCTGGAGACCATTATACCAAGAACTATCACAGAAAGAAAGCACTGAATACTGCATGTTCTCACTAATAAGCGGACCCTGATCACAGGAGCACAAGGGTGGGATTGGCAGATGCTAGACACAGCTAGGGAAGGGGGGCAGGGCATGTAGTAACACACTATGTACCTGGTCCACTATTAGGGGAACAGAGAGCCAGCAGGAAGCCCAAACTTCGCCTGCAAACAACTTACTTATGTAGAAAATCCTCACTTGCAATCTACATCTCTAAAATAAAATAAAGTAAAATAAAAATAAATTGACTCAGGAAAAAAGCTCCACTGTAATTTCAATGGATCAATATGTAAATAACTAACACCTATTATATATATGAAACTACAGGGGATAAATTAAAATTGAACTCCCATCCCCCCAAGAATTTACAATCTCATGAGTAAACTAAGTTTTACTTATTAAAAGGGTTTTTTTTTTGGAGTCAAGGTTGCATGCACTCTGTCACCCAGGCTGGAGTGTAGCGGCACAATCATGGCTCACCTCAGCCTCGACCTCCTAAACTATGTGATCCTTCTACCTCAGCCTCCCAAGTAGCTGGGACTACAGGCATATGTCACCATGTCTAGCTAGTTTTTTTACTTTTTTGTTGAGATGAGGTCTCATTATGTTGCCTAAGCTGGTTTTGAATTCCTGTGCTCAAGCAATCCTCCCGCCTTGGCCTCCCAAAGTGCTGGGATTATAGACATGAGCTATCATGCTCAGCCTTAAAAGGCTTTGCTAAATGTGTAAGAACAAGTGTGACAGTCCAAAGAGTGTTCTATAAATTAAGGGAGAAACTTAGTGAATGAGGAGACCAAATGAAGAGATTCAATCTATCCCCCAAGACTCAAACTGAGCTTGATCAGTTCTCCTCCTCCTGTATGTTTTCAGAAGAAAGCATGTACTTTTCCCTCACGATATTCAACTGTTGTAATTATGAGTTGAATATCTAATTAAATATCATTTGCCTCTACAGACTCTAAAATCCATGAGGGTAGGGACCATGTCTGTTTTTGTTTAACAAAATATCCCCTGCATCTGATACAATAGTAGTCACTTAACAATCACTATAAAACACATGAATTAAGGAAGACCAGGAGGTTCAAACAATATAGTGAGACCTCATCTCTACCAAAAAAAAAAAAAAAAAAATTAGCTGAGTATCGTGGTGCACATCTGTAGTCCTAGCTACAGGGGAGGCTGAGGCAGGAGGATCACCTGAGCTCAGGAGTTTGAGGCTGCAGTGAGTCACGATCATGCCAGGTTTTCATGTCAGATTTTCAGGCTCATGAAAATTTGATCCTTATCAACTTAGTTACAACACATAATCTTTGTTCCAAATAACATGGCTTTATTTATTTATAGTGTAAATTTATTTATCCATTCAACAAATACTTATTGAATGATGTAGGGCACAGATATTGTTTAAAGGACTGGGGATACAACAGTGAATGAGACACAGGTTCTTATCTTTATGGAGCAAACTTCGCACAAACTATGCTTATTCTTGTTTTAGCAGCAACCTCAAGCCATTCCTTCTCTGTAAAACATCTTCTTTCCCCCTTCCTTCCCATTATCTCAACCATGAAGATTTCTTGAATACTCAAACCTCTGGTGTGGCTGCCAGATAAAATACATCATACTCAGTTAAATTTGAATTTCAGATATGCAATGAATAATTTTTTTAGTATAAGTATGTCCCAAATATTGTGTGTCTCATCTGATATTCAAATTTAAATGGACATCCTATATTTTTATTTGCTAAATCTGGCACCCTCATTATCTAGTAATTTTCCTCTTTTCCAAATTTCTACTCTAATTTTATTCAGAATCAAAGAGTTGAACATTTAATTATCCTCTCCTATAGAATTTTCTGTTTTGTTGCTCCATGTTTTAATAAATACTTGATGGATGGATTCAGAGAGTGCACATGCCTGTAATCCCAGTACTTTGGGAGGCAGAGACAAGAGGATTGCTTGATCCTAGGGGTTCAAGACCAGCATGGGCAGTCTGGGCAATATAGTGAGGACTCATCTCTACACACACACACACACACGCGCGCGCGCGCGCGCGCGCACACACACGCACACATATTAGCTGGGTATGATGGTGCATGCCTGTAGTCCTAGCTGCTTGGGTGGCTGAGGCAGGAGGATCACCTGAGCTCAGGAGTTTGAGGCTGCAGTGAGCCGTGATCATGCTGAAAACATAATATCAAGTGGGGAAAAGGATATAAAACTAACTAATTAAATTTGTTAATAATTTGCATATACAGAAGAGTTGGCCATGTTATTTAAAAATGCCAATGTTAGCGAGGTGCAGTGGTTCAAGCCAGTAATCATAGCATTTTGGGAGGCAGAGGCGAGAGGGCTTGAGACCAGCCTGGACAACTTGGCGAGACCTCTTCTCTACAATAAATAAAAAAATTAGCCGGACATGGTGGCATGCACCTGTAGTTCCAGTTACTTAGAAGACTGAGGTGGAAGGATCACCTGAGCCCAGCAGGTCAAGGCTGTGGTGACTGTGAGCGTGCCATTGCCCTCCAGCCTGGGTGGCAGAGTGACACTCTGACTTTGAAAAAAAAAAAAAAAGGAGTCAATGTCATTAAAGAGAAAGACCAAGGAACTCTTTCAGATTAAACAAAACAAGAGACATGACAAGTAAAGGCAATGCATGATGCATGATCCTGGAAAACAATATCACTAGAAAGGACAATCCTGGGAGAACTAGAAAAACTTGAATATGTACTATGGTTAGGTATATATATTTAGAGAGAGAGACAATGCTCAAAACATAGGGGAGAACTCTTTTTACTCGTTTTACAGTTTTTCTCTAAGTTAGAAAACATTTTGAAATAAAAAAACATGTAATAAAAATAAACATATGTGTGGGGAAAAAACTCTGCAAGGAAACACATTAAAATTTTTTAGAGTAGTTAATGCTGAGTGATACGATGAAAGTTGATTTTACTTTTTCCTTTGCATGTTTCTCTGTACTTTTCACTCTCTACAATGAGCATGCATTGTTTTAGCTGAAATTAAAAAAAAAATCACTTAAAGGTACTTGGATGAAATGTATAACCCACAACTCTTTGTAAAATTTATCTATTTTCCTGTCTTATAAGCCTCTATCTAGGATAAGGCATTAAGTTTAATGTTTTACTAAATGAACGTTATAAAGAAAATCCTTCTCAACATGTTTTTCCAACTGAATATATTCCCAATTATTTTCCTAAGAATGAAAAGTATTAAAAATGGATTTGAAATCAGTTTGCCCATATACCCTACTATACAGGGCATTCTACAGGCTAATATTACAAGTAATTTTAAAATTATCTAACTTGAAATTTATCTAGGCATGAACAATCTCTTCAGAAATATTTTCTGTACTCACATTACATATTACATACAGAGATAAAGGGAATCTGATAACTACGATCAGTAACATCGTAGATTATTTTCCCCTTGTTTAAAATAAAAGAAAAAGAAACAAAAATCTGGAGCTCAGTTAATGTAAATCTAAGTGAGAGCAACTAAAAAAACGGATGAGAATATTTCTGGAAAAGGCCTACCTGTTACCATGCCTTTGTCATACAGTAATTAATGCATTAAAATCACATTTAAAAAATCAACCCAGCTGGGCTCGGTGGCTCAGCCTGTAATCCCGCGCTTTGGGAGCCCGCAGGTTCGAGACCCGCCTGGGCAACTTGGCGAGACCTCATCTCTACCATAAATCAGAAATTAGCCGGGCGTGGTAGCACGTGCCTGTAGTTCCAGCTACTCGGAAGGCTGAGGCGGAAGGATCACTGGAGCCCAGCAGATCGAGGCTGCGGTGGCCAGGAGTGGCTACTGTACTCCAGTCTGGGTGACAGAGTGAGACTCCAACTCAAAAAAAAAAAAAAAAAAAAAGATCAACCCAGACTTACAAATCACCCACTTATTTCATTTATTACTTAAAAAATAGTACTAACTTTCATTCAGTTGTGACAACATTCTTTGGTAAATTTATATCATTTTCACCCATTTTGCTGCCATCTAAATGCCCTTAACAACAAGAAAAAGTTCTGTTCGTTTATTTTATAGTATACCTTGTGGTGCATTTCTAGGTTCCACATAACAAGAAAGATAAACTCTGACTTCAATTAAACAGATGTGAACTTTGATTATGAAGGAGTAAATTAAGTTTACCTCCTAACTAGCATTTTCCTTCTGGAAGGTAGTAAGAAATGAAGAAGTCATTTTTGCATTAATACATGCTAAGAGAAAGAAAACTTCTTTCCTCATATAAGAAATTATCTTTCTACAAACTATCAAAGTTGGATTAAGCCTGCAATAAAATAATTCTGTTTATCAAATTAAGAGTTCAATCTTAATTTGAACAATTTAGTATCAATATCTACTCTATTAACTAATAATTCCATGTTTAATATTTACGTTTATTCAAGTCAATTACTAAAAACATATATTGTTTCTCAGAATGAATTATTCATTAGAGCTCAAAAGGAATAGTTTAACAATAAAACAAGAGTAATAGGGATACCATATCCATTTAAACCTGAAAATATCTAACATGAATCCTAAGAGAAGTTATATTTCTGAATAAAAGTTAAAATATTCTTCAAGGAAAAGAAGTCAGAAACAAGAGGAGCCAATTAGTTCTTGAATGTCAGAGAATGATGAATATAAAACAAACAAACAAACAAAAGACAGACTTAAATTTTTTCTTTTTTAGGTAGCAAAATTTGACAATTTGGGGTTAAAGTCTCTTAGTTTTTCTTCTCTACATTATGGATTGAAAATAGAGAAAATGAGAACTGACAAAATGTTTTTGGTAGAAACCAGAGTCCCTGGGCTTGTTAAATTAGTATAAGGGTACCAGAAAATGAGGCTTTTAAAACTATTCAAATAACCTGGGACCCCTAAGCCTGACCTCCATATGTGAAAACATATTGTAGATTCCTATTTTGAAAAAGCTGAGAGGAAAAATAATGTAATGAGTGACAATGTTAACATTCTTAGAGATCTCTGAATACCTAGTGCAGAGCACAGTGCCTGGCACAGAATATGCTCTCAATAAATTGTGGTCAAATTTAAGTATAAGCTGGGAGTGGTGGCTCATGCCTGTAATCCCAGCACTTTGGGAGGCGGAGGTCAGAGGATTACCTGAGTCCAGGGGTTCAAGACCAGCCTGGGCAACTTGGTGAGACCTTGTCTCTACAATAAATCAAAAAAATTAGCCAGTAAGGAAGTGTGTGCCTGTGGTTCCAGTTATTTGGAAGTCTGAGGTGTAAGGATCACATAAGCCCAGCAGGTCAAGGCTGCAGTAGCCATTAGTGTGCCACTGCATTCCAGCCTGGGCGACAGAGTGAGACTCCTACTCAAAAACAAAGAAAGAAAAGAAAAAAAGGAAAAATTTAAGTATATTAAATCTCCAAGAGTATGCTTTAAACTAAAAGGAGGAAATTAAAAAATGTATCTATTACCCAATAATTCAGTTTTTATATTGATCCCTTTACCAAAGCAAACAATTTGGGTGTTACCAGAATTGTGAAGGATATTTATTCTTTCATACTTAATGTCTGTGTTCAGGATCTTACAGATTCTAACTTAATCACTTCCTATTATGCAATAACAGAGAGAAAGAAAATAAAAATTGGAGTAGTAATATCACTGCCTTCTTTTTACATAGACCTCTGTATTTCTGAAATCAGATGCACATATTTTACTTGATACTGAGAAAAACAGAGTATGCATATTACAATTTTCAGATGAGAAAATTAAAGGCTAGGGAAGTTAAATGGACTTGTCATCACACTGCTAAATTTGCTAAGAGATCAGAGGTCCCATGACTCCCAGGCTAGCACTCTAATAACTATATCATACTGGAGAGCATATCTGTCAGAGACAAAGCATTAATAAGTGCAGCTATATCATTCTGAAAGAAAATGATAAAAATTGGGAAATCTATTATCTATGGCTGAAATCAGGTTCAATATGGATGAGCAAGGCCCAAATGCCCTACATCATGATATCCTAATTTTGAAAAGCAGACAACTAAAAGCAATATAAAAATCCTAGCCACAAATATTAATTACCCTATGTGCTATTTTACAAAAGGATGCAGTCATTCTTTCTTTCAATCTCACTTGCAACCCATTAGCAAATTCTGCTGATTCTATCTTCAAAATATGTCCAGAATTAAAACAAACACCCCTCATTACTTCTGCCACTATTACCTTGGTCTACTTACCTATTACCTTTTGCTTATAGATGATTGCTAAAACCTAACAATTAAAACCTTTGCATTTGCCTTACCCCTTATAGTATATTCTTTCTTAGAAAACATACATTTCACAAAGGAAAAAGTAAACATCAAGAAAAAGCAGGCCAGGCTCAGTGGCTCACGCATGTAATTTCAGCACTTTGAGAAGCTGAGGCAAGAGGATTGTCTGAGGCCACAGGTTCGAGATCAGCCTGGGTAACTTGGTCAGACTTTGTTTCTACAATAAATAAAAAAATCAGCTGGGCGTGGTGACCCACATCTGTGGTTCCAGCTACTTGGAAGGCTGAGGAGGAAGGATCACCTGAGTCCAGCAGGTTAAGGCTGTGGTGGCTGTGAGCGTGCCACTGCACTCCAGCCTAGGTGACAGAGTGAGACTCTGACTAAAAAAAAAAAGAAAAATGAAAAAAGCAAAGTATACAATCTTATATTATGCATGCTGTCATCTAATGATCGAGACTAGAGGACAGGAAATGTGTTGTATTTTTTAAACTACAAAAATGACGAAGGTGAGTAAATTTCAGTTTTGCTCCATATCTACAGAAAATGTCTTCCTACTATTCCAAAAGTTAAAAATTTTAGACTTGCCATTCAAATTCAAAAGCCAATTCAAACAGCCCACCTAACATACAACTTAGTATTTTATGAAAGGAAAATGAAGATATGAGTCAGCAGTGAACAGAAGATTCAAATTTATTAGCTACAGGTTAAATGTAATTTTGCACTACTACATTACATAGAATATATAAAACTGTCAAAACAAGGGTCAATATTTCTTGTCTAAAATATCTTAAATGCGTCAATTATAAAATAATTATAAAGTTTAGTTTGGTAGATTCAGATTAAAGATCAAATTTTAAGATCTTAAGTATTTCTAAGATTAAAAGTGACAATTAAGTAGAGACAATCATATTTGTAAATACAACCATTCTCTAAAATTTGCAAAGATTCAAAATCTCTCCTCAAAGAAAAAAATATTCATTCATTAAATACTTAAATTGTTAAGCAACCAGAATATAATGAAGAATGAAAGTCACTGCTGTGAAGGAACACATTCTAGTGTAAAAGAAAACACACTAACAAGTAATTACAAAACAATGTAAGCATTATAACTAAACACAAAAGACCACAGAATCCCATTTTTAAAATGACCAGCTGAATGGCAGAGAAGATGGGAGGGGAAGTGAGAGAGGTATGAGGTAGAGAATATTTGACATGAGCCTTGATGATAAACAGAAATTTTTGCAGATAGAATTGGACAGGAATGAGAATAAAGATAGAAGGTCTGGCAAATGAAAAGACACGAGGGCAAAATGAACACGGTGCATTCTGGAAAACACGAATAGTTACTTGGTGTGAGAGAAAGGAATAGAAAGTTGTGGGAGAGAATATAAAGATAAAAATATTGGGCCAGATGAAACTAAAGAATATATATGCAGAGTCATTCATATTCATCTAATGTTTCTTTTTTTGTTGTTGAGTCGGAGTCTTGCTCTGTTGCCCAGGTTGGAGTGCAGTGGTATGCTCATGGCCACTGCAGCCTCGACCTGCTGGGCTCAGGCAATCCTTCCACCTCAGCCTTCCAAGTAGCTGGAAATACAGGCATGCACCACCACACCCGACTAACTTTTTGATTTATTGTAGAGATGGGAACTCGCGAAGTTGCCCAGGCTGACCTCGAACCCTTGGGCTCGGGCAATCCTCTTACCTCGGCTTCCCAAAATGCTGGGCTTACAGGCATGAGCCACTGTGCCTGGCCATTCATCTAATGTTTCTAAAAGTACAGCAAAAAAGAGATGAAAGAGTCTTTAAAGTCTATCCCTTAAAGAACCATCACTTTTTATTTCTTGGATTACTTTTACTGAGCTAAAATAAATTGGCTGGTAGGAACTGAAAGCTATAGTCTTAATTCAGTTTAATTCTTCAGCAACTAAGTATCTGAGATAAAGCTATTATTCTACCCTTCTAACGCAGTCTATTTGATGGCCATGCTTTATATACAGGTGATAACCAAACATTAAAATAACCTCATTAGAAACAGGCATTCACCTACACTGCTGCTGGGAATGAAAACATGTATAATTCTTTTGGAGACAAATTTGGCAATATCTAACACAACTATCCTCCGACTCAACAATTCCATTTCTAGGAATTTACTCTGAAGAGATACTTCTAACAATTGCAAAAAAAAAGCATAGTGAATAAGGTTATTCATTGAAAGATTGTTTTTAACTGCAAAATTCTGAAAATAGTTTTAATGCTCATACATAAGCGTGATTAGAAAAACTATGGAAGATTCACACAATGGGGAACAATGCAACTATAAAAAAAAGAGGAAGCTCTCTATGAGCTGTTATGGAATGATTTCCAACATAAATAAGATCTATAGTATGCTACCTTTCATTTAACAAAGAAAAAGATATAATAAAATATATGTGCATCTGCTAATGTGGACTAAAATAATAAATGTAGGAATGTGAGCTAGAAGCTAATGAGATTACCTGCAGAGGGTAAGTGGCAAGAAACAGGGTAGGAAGACTAAGATAATGGGGAAAGAGGTAGATGAAGGATAAGAGGGAGTGGCACTTCTGAGTGAAACTTTTTGTATAGTTCTGACATTTAGAACCAGATAAAAGTTTCACATACTTAAAAAAAAAATTAACGTTAGTTGGAGGGAAAAAGAACTAATTCAAATAACTAAAAAACCAGTATTTTGACAATATACTCCAAGGCTAAAGACAAAAAAAACCTGTACACAAACATTGAACTCTATTTAGTAAATCTGTTTTTAAAGCATGTATTAATTATTTATCTATTATTGCATGACAAATGACTCTAAAAGTTAGTAAGTTAAAGCAACAAACACTTATTATCTCATCGTTTCTGTGGATAAGGAATCCAGGCATGGCTTAGGATCTCTGACTCAAGGTCTCTCACATGGCTATAATCAAGGTATAAGCTGAGGTTGCTGTCATCCCACCTCTGACTGAGGGAGCATTTGCTTCAAAGGTCACTCAGGTGGCAGTTGAAACCCATTAGGCTACTGATTGGGAACATCAGTTCCTAGCCATATGAGACTCTTCATAGGTCTACTCAAAACATGGAGGCCAGCTTCCCCCAGAGCAAGAGCTCAAAGAGAGAAAGAAAGCAAGGAAAAAGTGAGATGGAAGTCACAATATTTTTGTAATCCAATTTTGGAAATGACATATCATCACTTTTGTCATATTCTATTTGTTACAAGCAGGTCACAAGATCCAGCCCACACTCAAGGAGAGGGGACTATACAACAGCATGAATACCAGGAGGCAGGGATGACTGGGCATCGTTCTTAAATTTATTTTATTCTATTTTTATTTATTTATATATTTTTTGAGTTGGAGTCTCACTCTGTTGCCCAGACTGGAGTGCAATGGCTGCTCCCCGCCACCGCAACCTCGACCTGCTGGGCTCCGGCGATCCTTCCGCCTCAGACTTCCAAGTAGCTGGAACTAGAGGCACGAGCTACCACGCCCAGCTAATTTTTTTTGAATTTATTGTAGAGATGAGGTCTCGCCAAGTTGCCCAGGTGGGTCTTGAACCCGTGAGCTCAGGCAATCCACTCACCTCAGCCTCCTAAGGTGCAGGATTACAGGCTGAGCCACCGAGCCCGGCTCTGGGCATCATTTTAGAAGCTGCCTACCGCAGTCTGTCCGTTGGTCCACAATGATTCATGTCTTTCCCATATGCAAAATATACTCACCCTTTCCCAAGGGCGGTTTTGCAATTCTGAAACTACTTTACGTGTATTTTAGGTCTGAGCAAATAAGAAATTAAACTACAGAAAATAAAAGCCAGATTTCTTTTTTTATTTAAAAAACATTTTTTTATTTTGAAGATGTGGGGTACAATTCAGGGTTAGGTATATAAATGTTCATTATGCAGGTACCCTTGTTGATGAGGTGTGCCTCCCCTCCCCTGGCAGTTTTCCACTACTGCCAATCCCGGATCCCACCCCCCTGGCATTTTCCCACTACTGCTAGTCCTTTTCTTATAGTATTACAATAATTGTTCAAGGTCTGCTTATGAGTGAGAACATGTGATACTCAGTTCTTTGTTTCTGTGATAGGTCATTCAGTAATATAGACCATCCAAGTTGCTACAAAGTTCATTATTTTGTCCTTCTTTAAGGTTGCATAATATTCCATTGTGTATATGTACCACATTTTTAATCCAGTCCTCTTTTAATGGGCAGCATGGTTACTTCCATGATTTCCTGAAGAACTCAAATCACTCTATAAAAAAGATACCTGCACATGTATGTTTATCACAGCATTGTTCCAAATAGCAAGATCATGGAACCAACGATGCTGTCCATCAAAAGAGGACTGGATTAAAAAAATATGGTATATATACAAAATGGAATATTATGCAGCCATAAAAAAGAACAAAATCATGCATGTCCCAGCAACCTGGATGGAACTGGAGTTTATAATACTGAGTGATCTCTACAGAAGCAAAGATCTGAGTATCACATGTTCTCACTCATAAGTGGACCTTGAATAACTATCGTAATACTACAAGAAAAGGACTAGCAGTAGTTGGAAAATGCCAGGGGGGTGGGATCCGGGTTTGGCAGTAGTGGAAAACTGCAAGGGGAGGGGAGGCACACCTCATCAACAAGGGT
>CAUYQG010145542.1:0-17560 GCA_963574415.1 Tarsius wallacei
GAACAACATGAGTAGTTGCTAGGGACTTTGCCACATATTTCACTTTTGAAGGCTCTTTCTTCCCTATGGATTCTTTCATATCTATTTAGATAAGATAATTTTCTAAAAGCTTTCCCACATATATTGTGTACATTTTCTCCACAGTTTTTTAGATGTTGACCACATTTTGAGGACTGGTTAAATGTTTTGCTATATTCAGGTTTGTAAGCCACTTCAGAAATATGGATACTCTGGCAGATAAGACATTTGGAGTGTTGATGAAAGACTTTCCCAATCTTGTTACATTTGTAATGGCTATTTGCAATTGACCATCCTATCTGCTCTTCACCCTCATGCACACTTTCCCAAGGTTTTCTTTTTTTTTTTTTTGAGTTGGAGTCTCACTCTGTCACCCAGATGGAGTGTAGTGGCTGCTTCCGGCCACCGCAGCCTCGACTTGCTGATCTCCAGTGATCCTTCTGCCTCCATCTTCTAAGTAGGTGGAACTACAGGTGTGCACTACCACACCTGGCTAATTTTTTGATTTATTGTAGAAATGAGGTCTCGCCAATTTGTCCAGGTGGGTCTCGAACCCACGGGCTCAGGCAATCCACTCACCTCAGCCTCCAAAAGAGCAGGATTACAGGCTGAGCCACCGAGCCCGGCACAAGCTCTTTCTTAAGCATTTATCTCCTCCTCCCGAATTTAAACAAATCCAAATTTCCAGAGGGAAAAAAATAAATAAAAACAAAGTGTCTTTACTCGGCACCCAGGCTAGGATGTCTGTCTGTCTGATCTTCCTCTCTGGGCCAACTCAGGTATCAGGCTGCACTGAGTCTACAGGCCAAAGCCCACTTCCAGAGATGCGGCATTGCTGTGGAACTCAGCCCGTGTGCTATGAGCTGCTATGCGCCGCTCGCTTGTGGGCTTACTCTGCGCATGAAATCCCTGCTGTCTCCAAGCTTTGGGAAGGCATGTTTTGCTAAACCTTCCAAAGTCGCGTTGATCGCTGCCCTCGCACGAGCCAACTGCCAACTCCAGCCCACGCATCCGGAGGAGTCCTGAAAGCTCGCGATCTGTGTGGTTCCATGTGGATCTCTGCGCTTTCCTAGCGTGGCCAGGTTTCGTCCACATGGTCCCTTGATGGAGTTCAAATATAAAGCCAACACGAGAGGCACAGCAACATTCTTTTGGGGTGCCATGCATTCACGGGTGTTTCCCAGAAGTAGCACATGATGCTTACCTTTTGCTGCCTTTTCAATTATCGGCGTAATTGATACTCTCTCTCTCTCTAATGCCATTTTCCTCCCACCTCTTCTCCTAGGTCAGATTTTACAGTTATCTCCATAGCAACAGGCACAGCTAATAGGAAGATACATCTTCTGAATGGCTAGCAACACAACATTAACTGTTAGAATGTAGCATTTTTCATGTTGGGAACATCTGGAATTCACAACCAGCCGAGATGGATAAAAACGTCTGCGTCTCTTCCCTAGTCACCCAAGGCTGGCTGGCTTCATTAGAATTCATTCACAGACCGCTCTTCCTAACCAGCTATGGAGCAGAATGAAACTGAGCAGCGTTATTTCAGCATCAAAAAACTTTAATTTACAAGTGAAGTTGCTTATCAAAGCTCAAATCGCCCTTTGTGGAAGAGAGTTGATGGTGGACGGGGGCGGGCCGTGTTTCCAACCTATTACGAGTGCACTAATACCTCTATTTACGGGCTGATTATGTCCTCTGGCAAAATTCGGAACTGTCTACTACTCTGGTGCAAACTAATCAGTTTTCAAAATTAGTTATTGATCTCAGACCCGTTGTAGAGGACCAATTTAGTGGCGGGTTCACTGGGTCCTGAAGCAACACAGTCGCGAGTAGGGAAGGAGGCAGAACAAGCACGGAGGCAGCCGCCATCAAGGGCGCTGACGGACACGTGTGCTCAAGGATACCGAGTTTCTCTCGTTAGAGACTCATGGCACACGTGCATCCTGGCCGGTGGCATGAGCTTATGTTCTGTGTGCGTCCATGTGTTATTCATATCCTGAATTTAAATAAGCAGTGGATTGTAAATCATCAAAAAATCGTAAGGAAAATATTTCCCTCGGTTTCCTCAAACTGAATTTTTTATTTGAATCTATTTGAAGGTGACTAAAGGGAATTGATGCCTTGCAAGCGTAAAGCATATAAAGACATATGTCAGGAAAACTAACCCAGAAACTGACTGCAAAGGACCCCAGTGCCTGAATTTCACCTCACGTGCCTCATGGTTTATCCATCTTTTTTTGTTTTACTGGTTTGTATATATGTCTTTTAAAAAGAACTTCTTAATGGTTTGTTTTCTAAGTCCTATTTCAGGAATTGTTAGGGAGAATTGAGGTTTGACATATTTTCTGAATATCTCAGCAAAACAAAGCTATGGGTTATACCACTTGACTGCGTACATGTACCAATGAAAATTAGTCTAAAATTTTCCTTGAGTTTTCTCACCAATTTGACATTCCCAAGGAAAAATACCTTAGAGGTTAAGACACAAACGCTTCACACAAAACCCAGATAAGATTTGCTTATCTTCAGTTATAATTATTTTTTAAAAATATCTTCCATAGAGGCAAGACAAGAATTGACAACCACACAGTATCCATAGCTCAATATTCAGAAGAAACTGAGATGGGCTATAATTAAAATAACTTTTTATATTTCTTGTTGCTGAGGGTTGTTAATCATTTTCTAGTGACCTTGACTTTCAGCAATATGCTGGTTTTATTTTTCTCTCAAGTCCCTTATGAATGTGTGTGTGTTTGTGTTTTATATATAGCATATACATTGAAAATATAACCCTCAATAATTGCTTTAATATAAAATTTATTTAAAATGCTCTCTTGATGCTTCATTTTTAAGTCTCTAGTTTTCCAAGAGGTAAGATGCTTGTAAGTGAGAAAATGAGGAAAAAACGACATTTGAAGATATACTTGGAGGTGAAACCTCACACCCAACTAAAGCCGACCTTACAGTGTTCCCGCGAATTTAGAAGGTGTGAACAGCTCTCTAAGGTGTGAAAGTGACATGAGCTCTGTTGGTTTATACGTTGTCCCAGAATTCCATAATTTAAGAAATTCACTTCAAGTACTTTCATTAAAATCATTTTTTAATACCTGAAAAAAAATAACAAAAGAGTACAGCACTATTTACATTACAAGAACAGAAAATAATAGCATAATCCTGGAAGCATGGAGAGGCAAAAAAGATACAAATTGAAATCTTACAGACTTGTTCGGAGCTTCATACCGTAAAACTCGAGGCTCCTATATGACAAAGGCGAATCGCTTGCCAGACACGCAGGGCTTTCTTTCTCTGAGACTGCAATTTGGGCATCCGCTGGCGTCCCGCACATGAACGCTTTGGTGTTGCACTGGGCACGGTTCACAGATCTAGGGACATTCAGTAAAATTTCAGCATGGGACAAAGTTGGAGCCCATTTTCGGCCAGATCATTTCAGGGAGTCTAGAGTTTCTCCATCCTGGCGAATCATCCATCATCAGATTCTGCTCTGGGGCCGGTTGGATGACACAGATACTCCTGAGCCTGAATTTCCACCGGTAGTTCTAAACGTGTGTGTTTTGTCTGCTGACGTGCCACCAACAAGAATCACTGGGTTAGGTTTCCTTGGTGCCCGGAAGGAGCATGTTTTTAAAAACCCAATCCAGGAGAGCTGAAATGTTAGGCACATCACAATTTCTCATTTTTTGTTCAGGCAGGCTTCATAGACACGTTTTTGTCATACCGACTACCCTGCACGGGTCTAAGATGCCACTATCTCAGGTGTCGGTCGTAACTTACCAATGAACAAAGCATGCTTGTATGTTTCTCCCTGGCTAATCTGGAAGGTCACTATGTGACTGACTGTTCCCAGCCTATCACAGAGTGGCCAGTGGAGGTGATGGCAGCACGGGAAGGACCCGAGCTCTGGCCCGAGTCTGGCTCAGCTTCACATGTTCTGGTCACGTGGGCTGGGCAACCCACTTCCAGAGCCTGGGGATTCTCACGCAGAAGACAGGAAAACGATTCCTGGAGAACGCAGCCTCGGGCTGCACGTCGCTCCAGTTTCCCCAGTCCCCACGAGCCAGCACCCCACATGCAGTTGACTTCCTGTACCTTCCACACCACTGACTCTGTACAGGCGTTGGTGGGACTCAGTTTATGCTACCAGGGCCTGAGCTGCCTGGCTGTGAAACACAGCAATCAGTGTGTCAACACACCCCCGTCTACGATGTGAAACGTGCTCTCCTGTCCCGTTCCTGCCACCGTCTCTGGTTTCTGCTTGGTTCGGTCCATCCCTCCTTGTTCTTAAGTTTCCTCAGCACGTGTGTCATGAATGTGTGAAAAGAGTGCTTCAAATGATTTACTTTTTATTCTAGTAGGAATTATTGTGGTAAGCTCCGTTTCTAGTATAGTGCCTAACAGAGTGAATTGAAATAAATTTAAGTTGAAAGAAGAATGGAAGAAAGAAAAAAGAGATAAAAGAAAGAAAAGGAAAATTGCTTAAAACATTAAGCTCTGGAGATTGAGGTCTAAACAAGATGTTCTCGTCTCTTTAAAACAGATTATTTGGAGCTAGCCTAAAATGCATATTCTCAGCAAAGTGATCATAAGATATGTAAAGGGTATAATTATACGAACATGGTTATTTGTCTTAGTTTACATATTTTTGGCTTCAAAATATTGTGGCTTAATCACTTTTAAATTTTCATCCATTTTACATTATACAAAGTAAATGCAGAAATGATTTTAAATCAAAATATCAGAAAGTACATAGAACTACAATTGCACACCCTAAAATTATGCCCATACCACAAAGGGACTCAGCACTGATGAAGCCCCATGACTATACAGAGTGAATCTGAGGTGAGAAATCAAGTTTTATGGAGCCCAAGCTGCTTCTCTAGACCTGCTTTTATTCAGATATTTCATGGAGAATTTGGCAAATTCCATCATTTGACTTTTTGTTTCTGTTCCCTTATTTGTAACACTTAAACTTTTGTAGACAATAAAGCAGTAGACTTTATAGTAATAGGAGCGAGGAAATGGCCCAAGTGACTTTTCTTCCACCCATATGTGTTTTTCTTTATTTACCCAAGTTGCCCCTAGAGGGAAAGCCTGTCAATGAAAATGGCCAAAGTTATCAAAGTGCTGCAAAAAGTCACAGAGAGGTGTGCACATTTGAAACTGGTTAACTAAACGTTTTGAGCAGAAAGCCTGTGAGGAACAGTCAAAGCAACAGAACATGAAAAAAGCCAGAATGGGCTTAGTTTCTGCCACTAAGGTGTTTCATTGTCTTCTTGGATCCTGTATCCAGGACTGACTGGATTCAAGGCTAGGTGGAGTCAAAAGACCAGTCACTTCTTTCAGGGGAAAGAAAAGAAGAGAACATGTGATGTCAAGTCCAACTTTAAGGATGAATATCAGGTTAGAGAATGTTCCCATAGAGGAGCCAGCTAAACAGCGAAGCATGACATTTTGGAAGGTTCTGGGTATTCTCTGGAGAAGTTGAGATTCTGGGATGGCTTCTCGCATGTGTGGTTATGAATGATAGGCAGTGCTGGGGTTGGCATCACATGGTTGGGACTCATACCAAGGCTTAAACCATCGTCTAACGACTGGGTGGCCCTTTGGCCTTCATCCAACTCTTGACACACGCTCAGTATCACCTGTGTCGCCTTACTGGTTAGCCCTCTAAGTTGTGCCTCGGCCTTTCTGCCTCGTCCTGCCCCGGCGCGTGAGTTGGTTCCACAGATGCCCCAGTGCGCCACTGTCAAACCTCATTTGCTGCTCAACGGCTGGGCCCGTGTCCCCGAGCGCCAGGTGTGCCCCCCCTTGTGCCGGGAAGAGGGTTGGAGCAGAGCACAGGGTGTGTGCTTCCAAGCCCACTTCCTGGCTCTGCACGTAGTAGGTGTGCAACGTCAAGCAAGTCAGTGGACTTCACTGTGTCTTCTCTTTCACACCCACAAAAGACAATCGAAAAATCACTGATGATTAAGAGAACCCGAGACGTCCATCAAGAAACCTCACGGTGGCGTAATTCAAAGGGTGACTGCCACACCGCTGCCCGTGATGTCTGTGGAGTTACTTTGGTACTAACCATTGTTCTCTTAGTGAAGGGCCACCCACAGCTCTACATTTTTCCTGCCTGCCCTTTTTAGTATTGTTTTGACTAGGAAAATCTTTTATTTGACTCGTCAAGATGACTTAGGATACAGATACCCACGTTTCCTTTGAAGCCGTGAATGACCTGGATTCGGTGATTCCTGAGGCCCCAACCCTGCAGGCTTTGCGCTGAGTTCCACCTGTGTTGCTCCGTTTCTTCCATTCTACTATGAGAAGCCGAGTTGTCGTGTATTTAGGTGAAATCTCCCAAGATCGCAGGCTGGTCCATAGCCAAGCCCAAGCCCCAGGAGTGCCCGCCCTCTCCCATCCTGCCTCTCAGGTCTGGAGTCTTAGTGTCGGGGTTGGGGCCGGAGGTTGGGGTATGGGCAGACACAAAACTGGGAATGGGAGGAGGGGAGTGGGAGTTCGGGGTCACAGCATCAGCCTCGGCACTGGTGCAGCTGGGCTCAGAGCCCTAGGCCGACTCTTCCCTTGCCCACAGTGTGACTCTCAGCCAGTCCTCCCACTACCCTCGCTCACTGGCATCCCCGTCGGCACAGTGAGTTGCCCACTGGGACTCCCTCCTGAGATTCTTGTGAGGATTAAATGAGCCACGACGCCTGGCGTACCCCAAGCATTCAGACAAGGGTGGGTCTTTCTACTATGGCCCACCAAGAGGAAGACCAAGGAGCCAGGGAAACATTCCACCTACGAGGCACAGTCGTGCTTGAGGCTCCCTGGAGACAGGCTTTGCACGCCACTCAGGGTCCCCACGACACCAGCCAAGGCTCTTGAACGCAGCCAGCAATGTGGAGAGGTTACGTCCTGCCACTGATGACACGTATGTCACAGTCCAGTTTCCTGGGCACTTTCCATACAGCCCCTCTAATCCTCACATCAAGCAGGTGAGGTCACCACTGCTGTACCCATTTTGCAGGCGGGGACACTGACGGATGAGACTGTGAGACAGCACGTCCCGAGAGACAGACTCACTGAGAGCACCGGCAGATCTGGGGCTGCGGGGCCTGCCCAACTCTAAAATGCACCTTCCTAATATACTTTCCCCTTTTGTTAAGATTCTTGCTTCCGGTTTGGACGCTGATGGTTTAGCAGCAGGAGACGGGTCTCGAGTCTTGAGTCTCACGTTATTGCGAAGCTTGGGATGCGGCCAGCATGCTCCCGTGTCTCGGCCTTGGAAGGCTTACATTTGTTTGTTCACGTGTCTGCTTGTTTTTGTTCATGTTTTTTCTGACACTTGAAGGGTATTACTAGGTGGCGGGGAGAACCTGAATATCTAAGCTTCTTGTTACATTCAGACATTAAATATAAATTTCAAAATTTTTCTGGATCCAATAAAGACTGAGAGAGAACCTATCTGCTGAAAATTGATCTAAGGTCCACCTCTCTAGAATACGTGTGAGACATATTGTTTTGTGGATTCGTTTTGTAGCTGTTTCTTATATTTATGAAATTTGAGTATCATTTTATATAACTATACATCCCAGAAACCATTGACAGCTTTTGGATTTAACCTTAGCATATAATAATAACACATATTGTTAACATATACAACCTATATGAAAATAGTGTGATGCTCTCACAATGATCTAATCTCCAATCAAAGAATCTCAGGTCCTTTTGGGAAATTTGTGTGAATGTGTCATGCAAATAATCAATAAGTTACGTTATTGTATCTCATATTTTGTGAGTCCTATATAAACATACAAAATTCAAATAAAATAATTACTATTCTCGTGAAATGTCAATGACTAAGGCAGTGATTTAAACCTTGCGTGTTTCCTAGAAGTGTCCTACAATTTGTCATTTCTTGTTCTACTAGCTTCTGTGAAGGTTGAATCTTGAATATTTTAATTTTTAAATTTGAGAATAGTAGGATATTATATGCATGTGTTCATCAAGTTTGTATTGTTTGCCAGAAAACCATCATAAATATTATAATGTCATTAATGATTGATGGATATCTTCTGCTAAATTCGTACCGTGCTCTGTTGTCTATGGGTTACCCTTTTTACAACAGAGTTTATATTTTGAGATGTTACTTTAGTCGTTTACATTTTTGCAAAGTTAATTTCGCGACAGTTGTATAACCCATACAATCAGTCTCCATCTAATTCTACCCAGCACAAATAGCTTTTCATTAATTTATGTTTCCGTCTAGGTAATGCGTGTCTTGATACTACTGCATTCGGAGACTTGTACATTTATGAAATAAAGACTTGAAGCACGTAAGATACATTTCCTCAACTGGCTGTAAGTTGGAGCTATCAGCTGGGTCAATGAGCTTTGAAAATAAGTGAAAACAGCAGAATTCAATAAGGTGGCTAGGAAATCTGACCTTGCCTATTGCAGATTTTAGAATCAATACACTAAATGTGTTAATATAGAAAAATGCTAAAAGATTCCTTATGGAAAATAATGAAGCTTTAAAATTTAATGACTCAGTGAATGCCAGGCCCCTTTGTGTGGCTGTGGCTCTTCTCATTACACTAAACCAGAAATTGAACTGAACTGCAAGGCACAGAGCGTCTTTGAGAGGCTGGTCTTTGTTGCGAGAGACTCTTTAAGCTCCAGTCAATTGCTCCAGAGCCTAATTTTATTATTTCTGGGGAATCTGATGTAGTCTGTCTCTAAGTACCAAAGAACCACAAAACCCAAGAAGCAGTACATTTGCTGAATCATATATCACACTGAGAAGGGATTTGTTAAAAATAATTCTTTTGAAGAATATATCCAGCCTCAATTGTGTCTCCCCGGCTGGCCACATGCTGACTTTCTCTCTTGATTTCCACCCTTTTAGCTTCCCTTTATGCCTTCTTCCAAGGTATAAAAAGCGCATTCCTGCCGCTGATAATGACTTATAAGCTTTATCATAAATTACTGGTGCTTTGGAGGTGTAACAAAGAGGACTTTTCTCTTAAGCTGTGTTAAGGCCAGTCGCATCAGAAGGGCTGTGTGTGTGTGTGTGTGTGTGTGTGTGTGTGTGTGTGTGCATGTACATGTTTTCTAGTTCCAGAATGTGTTAAAGCAGACACTTTGGGGGAAATCATTACATCGTTAATGTGTAAGAATACGATTGCGGCGAGAGGTATAGAGTGCCTGCAAATCTCTCCAAAGGGGCGACGTGCAGCCAGCGTGGTTCAGAAGCTCAGAAGCAGAGCTTCAAACGGGGGCCCTGGAAGAAAGCAAATTCCTCCGGGATCATGGGCCTTTCTCTCTTCCCACCGCCGAGCTGGTATGCTCCGAAGGCCGTCTCCACAGACCCCTCATTACGCCACGGCTGCCACTGGCCACGGTCACTTGAAACTTGTGCGAAAAGACAAGCTGTCATTTGGCTGCTCTGTGGCCGGGGGATTAATCGCCTTCCCAAGGGCCTACCTCTGCCATTTCCTTTACTTTTGGGCAAGGAGACTTCAAGTAAATACCACTGTGTGACCACAGCTTGCTCTGCAAATAGAAATGCAATATGTCATTTACAGAGAGAAAATTACCAGGAGATAATTTTAGCCAGGGTTCAGTTATTCAACGCATATTTGGGAGGTGACCTCACTGCACAGCCGAGTCGCGTTTAGAAGTGCCTTCCACACATGAAAGGCGAGTGTCTTCACCAGGGCGGCCCCGCTGGCTGGCCAGGGGACAAGAGCCGGGTGGCTTCCTTTCCTACCAGCTGACACCTACCAGCTGGAAAAGGGCTCAGTGGAAGGTCACGGGAGGGTCTTTCAAGGAAACCAAACTGGCTGGAACCACAAGTTCAATGCCAGCTCGACAATCAGCGCGGTGGATTCCCAATGGCCTCTTGATGGCTCAGGTAGAAGGCCTAGTTGACCAGCAGTGTTTCACTAAAATACACAGTTGTCACATGGGTATTTAGGACCAGGAAGTCTTTAAGGAAGAAAGTCTGCATATCTTAACACCCATGTGCTAATTCCTTTAGGTGGATTCAGTGTTTGGTTGAGTTCTCCTCATTAACTATATATATATCATCGTGTTTTTGTTCACAGCAAACTTAGGAAATACATGTTATTTTCATTTTATGAATTCAGTTATGTTTCATCCGAACTTTTCCCATGACACTATGGAGTTCTTCCTTGGACATCTAGAAATAAATTAATGTATGTTCACTTATTTTTACATAGTAACTTACAATACTAAACTACTGAAGAAACCTTGCATTTGGGGAATACATAGTAAAATGATGTCAAAATCCCTTTCTTATTCCCAACTTAATCTACAGTGATTAATTTCCCACTACTTGCTTTTGGAGATCCCTACATCTCAAACTAAGACTGACAAGTGTTACTTCCATTAATGCAGATATGATTGTAATAAGGTTAAAAAGCCTCCTATACACTCAAAATATGATAAGTATTTCAAAATGTTTTACCTGAATATATGGACTCTGTCAGGGCTCAACTGGTTAACTCTGGTGCAAACCAAATGTACATATCCAGTTTACTATCAATTTGGGTACAGTTGGGTTAAGGTAGGTTAAATTTTATACGTAGGATGATGCATTAAAATGTAAAGGACAAGCATACATTTGGCAGAAATAGGCATCTCCATTTTTTCTATAGAAAATAAGCAAAATCAAAAGGCCGCACATCTCCACATACCAATTTGTCCTTAGTTCTCAAAAGAGTGTTTTCGGAAAACCAAATAACACATGTTCTTGCTATAAGTGGGAGTTAAACACTGGGCACCCAGGGGCATAAAGATGGGACAACAGACACGCAGGACTCCTAACACAGAGGAAATGGATGTGGATTGGAAACCTACTGGGTACCACGCTCAGTATGTGGGTGACAGGGTTCGTAGGAGCCCACACCCCCAAATCAGAACATGCCTGGATAGCACGACTGTAGGTGTACTCCCCAAATATAAAAAAGAGTGTTTAATTCAACATATGTAGATTGATAGACACATAGTAGTTCAGAGAGCACAGATGAAAATCATGACATTGACATGTGTGCATGTGGTTTACGGCTCAGAAGAAAGCTACCTTGGAGGCAGACTATTAAGCAAAACTGAGAGATGCCAGATTCAGTTAAAGCCTGGCAACTTGGGATGTTTTTTCATTTGTTTGTATCATCTTCAATTTCTTTCATCAGTGCTTCATCATTTTCCTTGTAGAGATTTTTCATCTCTTTGGTTGACTACAGCCCTAAGTAATTTTTGTCTGTTTTTAGCTACTATAAACGGGATTGCCTTCTTGGTTTGGTCCATCACCGGATTATCACTGGCATATAGAAATGCTACTGATTTCTGTATGTTGATTTTGTATCCTAAAACTTTACTGAATTCATTTATCAAATCTAAGAGTTTTTTTTTTTTGGTTGTTCTTTAGGGTTTTCTAGATATAAGACAAACAAATGGCCAACAGGCATATGAAACAATGTTCAAATCACTAATCGTCAGAGAAATGCAAATTAAAACTGCAATGAGATATCATCTTACACCAATTAGAATGGCTATTATTCAAGTCAAAAAGCAACAGATTTTGGTGTGGATGCAGAGGAAAGGTCATGCTCATACACTGTTGGTGGGAATGTAGATTAGCTCAACCTCTAAGGAAAACATAAGGAGATCTCTCAAAGAACTAAAACCAGAACGACATTCCACCCAGCGATCGCACTACTAGGTATTTACACAAAGGAAAATAAATAATTATGCCAAAAAGATGCCTGCAGCCATATGTCCAATGCAGCACCTTTCACAATAGCAAAGACAAGTGCCCATCCACAGAGGACTGGATAAAGCAAACATGGTACATATACACCATGGAAGATTACTTAGCCTTTAAAAAGATTGCAGTCATGTCCTTCGCAGCACCGTGGATGGAACTGGAGGCCATTTTCCTAAGTGAAACAACTCAGAAAGAGAAAGACAGACACTACATGTTCTTGCTCCTAAGTGGAAGCTAAATAATACACACACACGGGAGCAGGACCTGGGACGGTGGGTGCCGGGGCCTTTGGGGCTGGAGGACGGGGGTGGGGGGGGTGGAAGGGTGCTTGGTGGGTACAATGTGGGTGGCTCCATGCAGATTTACAGAAGAACCTGACTTCACCACAATGCAATATTCAGTGTGGCAAAGGCGTGTATGTGTCCCATGACTATATAAACGTAATAATGGAGCCTCAGAAACTGAGTCAACTCAATGCATGGTCGTGGACTGTGCCCAGGCTTAGCAAGGACGTGTGCAGGAAGGGGGCCTGTGGCAGATGGGGCAGGGACAGGACCTGACTGGCCATTGCGTCCCAGGAAACGAGCCTGTTCTCCTAATAATCCCCACTGAACCTGATTTTGAGCACATCTAGATGTGAGCTCTGGCACGTTCACTGTTTAGCCTCTGATACCTAAGCTTCCCAAGGAACCCTGTTAAAGACTACATTTTTTCACCTTTAGTTTTACTCAAGAGTCCATGAGAATCACATCCAATACCTTAACAAATTCTTTTTTTTATTGTAGACCAATATTTATTCCAAATTGATGATACACCAAAACACATGACATAAAAAGAACAAATTCTTTAAAGGAAATTGTAGAAACTCTCTTTCTTACCTGGTGAACTATAAAACAATATCTTGACAAGTGTTTGGAGCCTCCAAAAAGTCCTACCCGCTGGCTGGACCCCACTCCCGCCAGGCATTCTGTCGGGAGTGAGCCCCCTTTCCCATCTGCCAATCAAGCAGGATCAATTTCCTGTGTGACAATGCACTGTTAGTTAAAAACATTTTTTTAAAAAAGGCTCTCTCCATTCACCTGGAAAGTACGTTGGTTGTTAGTCCCTGCTGACTTCTTCCTGTTTGTGAATGCAGAGAAAGGTGTGGATCGTGCTTCACTGTTGGTAGGAAGCACGACTGACGCTTGGTGTAGGCTCACGGCCACACGTGCATCTGTGTGCACACACCGTGTACAGAAACGTAAGCGATGTGTTTTCACATTAAGGATGGACCGCTTAGCAAAATACCGTTATCAACTGCTAGCAGGTCCATAGTTCTGTTTTCCTTTTTTCTTGTCCTTAATGTTTTCTTAAGAGCTATTTGGTGCTGTTAAAAACAGAAGCTGTGTTTGTATTTCGCAAGTTCCAGCACAGACGTCCGGGGAAAGAACCTTGGCCTGCACCACAGGGGCCTCTGCAAACAGCCGGCGTTTGCCCCTTTATTCAGGGAGATGGGCTGAGCCCCACGTCCATGTGCCTGAAACATGCGTCTCCCAAACTCTGGCTTCCTTTCCGTCTTTAATTCAGCTTTCCATTTGTACCTCAGCTCTGCCCAGTCCCAGAGGCAAACCCGAGGCCAGGTCTGAGCAACTCAACGGGCAGCACGCCTTAGTGTCAGTGAAGATGACTACTTGCATATTACCTGGGAGAGTGCAAGGAACACTAAAAGGAGGCTGTAAAAGGAAATCATTACAGGGTTCAAGTCAGGATGTGTAACTTCCATTGCTAAGAATACTACCGAAACAATCATTATAATATTCATATTAGTATTAAATGTTTAATGATTAATGTAGTCAACCACCGCTCCAAAGAAAAAAATTCAACAGCTTATAGCCATTATCAATGGCATGACGGGTACCATATTTCAGCATGTCACAGATAATTAACACCTTATCTATTAACTGCATACACGGGAGACATGGCATGACTTTTTCTGAACATTAGATTTTTAATTTCATGTGATAATGAACATTGACTAAGCTCTATGTATGAGATCTCAAGCTAGGAAAGAAGAGATAACAGAAGATGGATTGGACACTGTTTCCAGCCCAACCCATCCCAAAGGGTTCGCAGTCCAGCTCAAAACACAATAGAGAATATCATCTTATAAAGGGGCTTAGCCTGCATGGGATAAGCTGCTTCTCCAAGTGGACAGAGACATGGGTGGATGGATGGTCACCCGAGGAAGAAGGGCTTGGCAGAAGGTGGGCTCACAGGGAGTTACGGAGGCTGATCAAAATGCGTGCTTCCCTTTCCATTTGATGATTATCACATCACCAGATTCACGTTTCTAGAAGAGTCTTTCTTGTAGGAAGGTTAAACCTTTCACATTCATACAGCAAAAAACATTATCTAATCTTTTATTTAGAAAATACTTCACAGCACTCTTGAAAACAAAATTTCTGTAAACAACCTCTTTGAGATACATTAAATTTGAAGAGAAAGATTTTTAAACTATTTTGTCAGCCTTTCAATACCACTTATTTTCTTTTTCTTTTCTTTCTTTCTTTTATTTTTGTGTTTACTTGATATTCTATTATTTGGACAAAGGAAAGATGTTTGTTGACTAGCTGCCAGAAATTGTCATAATCTCAGAAAGCCCCCTCAGTGGAGTAATTTAATCTTCACAAAAATAGGTGTTATTTTTACCTGAGCTTACCAATGAGGTGAGCAACTTGCCTGTTGCCCCCAGCAAGGGGAGGACTGAAGCTGTACCCTGGTGGGCTGGGCTTTCCACGGCGTGGTAATTTATTTCCTCTTCTATTTTTCTCCAACACAGCCTCTCACAGTGTTAGAACGCCCCTGATATTGCATTTGCTTTTTCTGACCTTTATTGTAGACTTCGGGGTCTAAATCCCTGCAAAATCTGCTGCTTGGAATGTGCCTTTTTACTTAGTCTTCGGACTGTCTATTCTTAGAAATGCTTTTGGCCTCTCTTCCCCAGCTGTCGGTAGCCCTTCGAGGGCTTGTGGGATGGTAACTGTTTATTTCGGTTGGCTAAATATTACCACTCAAAAAAGCAAAAGTCACACACAGCTTAAAGGCAGCCAAGACATGTCCATTGTCCTTGACAGGCCTTTCTCACTTTGTATACGGATTCCTTTTTAATTAAAAATACACTTCCATATCATAGTAATACTATTCTATAGGAAACCACAAGATACTAGGAATGCAGGCATGCTTTACAATGAATCTGTACTAGATGTTACATCTAGACACCCTTGAAAAGCAGTGACATATAACATGGAGAAGACACTGCTCTTCAGTGGACGTTCCTGCTCTGTGTGCATTTGGGTCTTTGTGCAGGTCTGGTGATCCTCTCAGGCCCCACATTAGAGACAACAGATTCAGACCAGGGGCCTGGACCCCTTTGTGGCATCTTGTATCTCTTTGACCTTCAATACAATACCAACAGTGATTCTGAGGCTGGTTCCTCTATTTTCCCCAAGCCTCCTCTACCTAATTTAATTTCAGAGGAAACTATAAACCTTTGCCTGAAAAAGGTATCTTCTGATTTATATTATTTTAAAAATTCTGGTCTTTAGCTTCAACCACAGTCATTTTATGAGTCTAATTGTCAAAACACAAATGTTTTCTGAGATCCAAGCATAGCTTCTAATTGTCAGTTTTCTTAACATTTAAGAAAGAAAATTAATGTTTCCAAACTTTGTTCCTCCAAAACTCTTTTTACAGACATGCTGTAAATTATATACATATGTTGATTATGCAGATGAAGGCATGACTTAACTGTGATACAGATATAACTAGAGCTCAGATATGCAAGATGAGTTACTATGGAGAAGACATCCCTAGAGTGGGCAGGTCATAGGATGTAGGAAGTCTCGTCTGCTCCAGAATTGAAACTCTCTGAAAAGGAACTCAGCTTGGTCAAAAGTGCTATTTTTCTTCCCGGTGTTTTGGTTGGAACGAGAACATAAACTGGCAGTATGTCTCAAATATCTAAACTGATGACTCACTTCATAGAATCTGAAAGAAAGAAAGGGAAACAAAAAAAAAGGAATTAGAAATCCGATGGATAGCATTCATAACAGATGTTACCTTCTAGGTAGATGAAACATGGAGCGAGATTGAACTAGAGGATATCTATGTTGTTTTGGAGATTGAATCCCACCATGTGAGGTCAGCATTATTTTATGATAAACAGAGTAACATTTTCACAGAACCACATGGATGTTTATTGCCATCAATGTAATTTTTGTTTGTTTTAATCATATAATGGGAAACGCAAAACGTCCTCAAACCATATTGGAAAGGCACAATGACTGGCATATTCTATTTAATCTTTAGGTTGCATTTTTAGTTTGTCCCCTGAAAACATTACAGAGAATGGCCGGCAAGTAGGTTCACATGTGACTCGAATGGTGACATTTCATAACAACTAGCCACCTCGTCTACAAGGAAGCCCCCCAGCAGCTACACGATGGCTCTCTCTGTTGGTTTCCACTGAGTTGCAAGGCGCCTCACTACCTGGCAAGCTGTTTAAGTGACTGGTTCGTTGAAAACGTGGGGGTACGTTTGAGGAAACTTATGACACAAAAACAAACAAAACACATTGCTATTTTGCTTTACAAATCCCATGGCTAAGATAGACTTCATATGGGCCTTGCAAAATATGTGAACATCATGTTGAAACAAGGTGAAAGTGATCAGTGACTTCATCTCACAGTACTGCCGAAAACCAACGTCTAGCAAATGATTAAAGCAGAATATAAATTCAGTGTTCACTTTAATAATATATGACTCACACTCACATTAGCATTTGCCGTTGAAGAACACCACATCTTTTCCAGACTTTGGTTTATATTTTGATGCCTTCATTTACAATTCGTGTTGGAAATGACATCTTACATAAATGCTTTCATGCAAATTTGAAACTGAAGCAAAATACCAGAAGGGGAAGAAAGCAGTGCATGAATTAATACAAGTTAAGCTATCCCAGTTCGTCTTAAACAAAGAAGCCGTGTGTGGCTCGAGACTTAGTAGCTCATGACATAAACGTTATATTCGCCCACCTCTTCCAAGTTCACTGCTGATTGCATTCTAGCAAATATATTATATGAAAACTTGACGGGGAGGAAAGAGCTTCAATACAGAGTGATAGGTGAACATTTGGTACGATTTCTGAAAATCCTGACTGATCTTGTGAGAGAGTGGATGGCCAATGTTTTTTTAAAATGTCCTAAAATGGTTATTGATCAATTTTGGGCTATTAGGCTTTTCTCATGAGGAGTAGGAGAAAACTGGAAAATCATTTTTGTTTATGGAAAGATATATTAGACTCGATTCTGGTGCAAAGAAAAGTTTTGCAATGAATTCTAAGGCCTAAGAACACCCACTGGGCCTACTTGGAAGTGGAAAGGCACCCAATTTGGAGCAAGCCTGGCTCACTTAAGAGGTCAAGAAGCCAACCTCTTGCATGTTTTATGATTGAATTCATTATTAAACCCCTAATAAGGGGAAAGTCGCAATGTGCCTACATGTCAACAAAACGTTTGACAATGTCTTCTGACTGCTGCCCGCTGCCATTAAATGGAGTCCCATCTGCCAGGCCTTGTTTCGAGGTAAAGCATTTGACAGTCACACAGAACTGGGGTCGCATTCAGGCTCTTGGTAAAGACTGGGAAGGAGTCTGTACGTTTCAGACAATCATAACATCTCCTCATGAGAGAGTGCGTGTGC